>KN468793.1:5004-31389 GCA_000787095.1 Periophthalmodon schlosseri | reverse complement strand
GGCCTTAATCGGTTGATGGAGTCTTAAGGTCAACGCACCGAGACGCTTTGAGGTGCGGCAAAACTGCCGCCTCCTTTATTTATTACTATTATTAATTTATTATTCATGACCGTACACACACCGTGCGCCTGCGTGCTGTGGCACTTAACCCAGCGCCTCGATTGGAGTTTGTTGAATTGGGATGCTTGGCCGTGTCTGAAAACACATGCTTTTTGCACTTCTGCGGTGAGTACAGACATGTCTCTGCTCTGTGACGGACAAAAGGAGCGCTGTAAACTTTAAGGAGAGGCACGAGAGCTGCAGGAGAGGTGTTCAACTCGGCAGAACACTGGCTCCTCTCCCGCTTCTCTCCATGCGGGGAAACTCTTGTCTCCCGCTAAACTCACTATAACCTGCTCAAAGCACCACCTTTGCTCTCCTCTCAAAGCCTCTCGCTGTGCCTCTCATTTTATAAGTAATTTGCAGATAAAACGCTAATTTATAACACAGCAAGAGTTGTGTTAAAGCCTTTTCAAGAGCTGTGACGAGCGGCGTTTAGTGTGTGCTGACGCGTGGGTTTGACACGCGCCAAATGACGTGCTGCAGTTCGCCATGCTCTGGTGTGCCTTGACCTTTAGTTAATCGAAATTTGTATTAGCGGACTAATCATTTTATTTAGATTATAAGGATTTATATGGGACAACAGCCGAAAGGAAGAGTGAGTGAGTGAGTGAGTTAGCTGAAGATCTGGTATTTCTATGTAAATGATTAAACTCATGATTCACAGGTTTCATCTGTCTTAATATAAATACTTTATTTCCTAGTACTTTTTTCTGCAGTTTTCTGCACTTTCTTCTATAGTAGTTTTTGCATAAACTCCCGTGCAGGTGTAGTCTTGTGAGTGCAGTTTTGGTCAGATACAAAGAGCTAGGTAATAGTTTTGAGACCTTTTGCCACGCCCCCTTTTTAGTCGACTAATCGATCGAATAAATGCAAGATAAATTATTGAGTCAATTACAAAACCCCAATTTCAAGTACAGCCTCTTCCAATGTTTGTAAAACATTTGATCTGATGCATTTTCAGAGGAGGAAAAAGTGGACAGTGGAAAAGGAGGAAAGCCACAAATATTAGAATTATTTAAAGGTCCTATATTACACAAAATTGACTCTTGTGAGCTTTAAGCCATGTTATAATATTATTACCTCATCAATAACATACCTGGAGTCTTTTGTTTCATTGACACATGTTTGAGTAACCCTTAGTCTGTTTACATCTCCAAAGCTCAAAATACTCTGTTCCACCTTGTGAAGTTGTGAAGCAGTAGTTTTCAAGTTAACAGCTCCTTTTACCTTTAGTTCAGTACAGATTTACAATTCCAGGGCTGAAATTATACAAATGAGTCTAGTGAAGGTGTATGGAGTTTAAAAACACACTGGAGGGCTTCCTGTATTACCACATGACATCCACAAGGTGGAACAGTTCCAGTTTCCGTTTGAGAGAAGAACTCAGCCTAAATATTCAGGGTTTGTGTGTTAAACATGTGTGAATGAAACAAAACACAACTCCAGGTACGAGACAATGATGAAGAAACAACATTGTAACATAGATCAGAAAATAGTGTAATATGGGCCTTTTAACTAGAAGCAGAAATAGCTGAGGACATATATAAAAGGCTGTAATAGTTTGACATAAAGACTGGGACATACAGTATAGCATTGTGCAGTTTTCCATACCACTCTGAGCGAGCAGGGGTGTACTGGGCAGTGCGGGATTCTCGTAGGCGGGGTGGGCTCCGGGGGGCAGGGCGGGCACGGCGAAGCTCTTGAGCGGGTGTGCGAGGGCATGAGGGTGGACCGGGCGCAGGGGGGGCAGGCTGCTGCTGTAACTGCCCTCCTCCTCCGTGGTACTGGAGCCGTGGTAACTGCCTTCTGGGTCCACCATGATCTCCGAGGGGCAGGAGAGCTGAGAGGAGGCAGGGGGAGGGGGCTCCGAGCACGGGGTGTTCCTTACGGACTCTGTGGTAGGAGAGAGAGAGGGAAAGTGAGAGAATGGTGCGTGGAAAACAGCGGCGGATGTCCTGTTACCTGTACTACAAATATATCTCATTTACACAGGACTAACTTTACACAGATGACCAGGTTCAACATTTGTGGATATTTCATGGCAAAGTACAAGAATCTGAAAACCACCAACTGCCTGGAATGTTTCACAATACAACATTTAACTTATCTTCATAGTGAAAAGCAGGTGACGCCAACAGACCAAGTTACAGGTCAGATCTGTGGAGACGCAACCCAGCTCATAGTAGAATGCATGTTTTTAGTCATTTCTTAGCAATAAAAACACCTGTAATTGATCAAATGCAAGACATACGGTGGAACATTCCAGGCAATTTCCATGGGGACTAGGGTGACAAGATGGAAATCGACCAAATGTGGGATAGCACCTCTGTTTAAGTGGGACAAACTGTAAAATTAAGGGACATCTTGTTGGACAAACGTGTAAAAATACATATTTTTTTCTTTTTTCATTACTTCTCCTCTTCCTGTTTGAACCCTGTTTACCTTTTGTTCAGTAGATATTGGCAATTGCAGGGCTGAAATTATCTAAATGACTCTAGTGAAGGTTATGGAGTTTAAAAACAGGGGAGCACTTCCTGTATTCCCACATGACATCAGAAGGTAGAACATAGTGTTTTCTGTTTGAGAGAAGAACTCTGGTGTTAAACCCGTGTGAATCAAAACACAACTCCAGGTATGTTTTTGATGAGGAAACAACATTATAACATTGATCAGAAAATAGCGTAATATGGGTCCTTTAATAATATTTAGTAGCAAACAAATATTTACAAGAGTTCAAATGAAGGAAAAAAAAAGCCTGGATGATAGAACAGTGGAGAAAGCATGAGATGAAGTGATGAGATGTGTCCAGCAGAGGGCGGCAGCGTCTCACCTGCAGACTCCACCCTGTCTAGATGGGAGCTGGGGGTGGCACAGTGAGAGCGCCCGCCGCTGGCCTGGTGGTGGTACAGGTAGGTGCGGGTGGGTGATGCCAGGCTGCCCATGTGATAGTGGTGCTGATGGGAGTCCAGAGAGTGGATGGGATGGGCACTAATGACCGCTGCACATGGACATGACATGGACAAACACAATGAGCACACACAGCAGGAGGGCGAGGACAACTGGAGCATGCACACTGCTATTCAAATGTGTTTACAATATTTTGTATGTATTAATTATGTTTTAGTATAAGCCAGTTACGTAACATTCATATTCTAATGATGTCAAATATTCCATAAGGATGACGGGCACTTTCTCTATATAACTGATGTTGTTAAAAATCTAAACAAAATATATCTCTTGTATTTCTTGTTACAATTTAAAAAGAGGGTATTTTACATCTATGGGGTATTAACTGCTAACACATATTTAGATTTTACCTTTTGTTTTGAAAATGCCATATTTGCCGAAAACAACGTATTCACGTGTTTTAGAAGTTTTACTTTCATTTTTGACCTCAGAGTTTCAACGTATTCACGTGTTTTAGAAGTTTTACTTTCATTTTTGACACTCAGAGTTTCTAATGAAACTACTGCACATCTCACTAAGTTTGTGAAGCTGTAGTTGATCGTTTTGTATCATGCTTTTGCATATTTATGAAAATTTGCCACGCAGGAACATGGGTGACGTAGGTTTGTGGGCTGAGCATTGGACGGAATCTTATAGCTAACTGTAAGAAGGGTTCAAGTAGGGCCCGGGAGAGATCGCTAAATTACTTAAACATACATGGGTGACATTTAAAACATCTTCAGGAATGTTTTTGATGAGGGAACAATGTTATAACATATATAACATTTAGAAAGCTCCAAAAACTAAATATAATATCCCCTCTTTAAGTTTTAGTATAAGATAATTATGTTCATTATATTTTTATTACATTTTTTGTTACAATTTAAATGTGCATTATATAACTTTTCTTGTTGAGGGTACCTCACCTGGTTGTCTCCATGGAGATGTTGCATTCCTTAAACTATTCTAGAGTATGGCATTAAACTTATCTATCACCAAGTTATGGGTCAGATCTGTGTAGAGGCAAGCTCGCCCACAGTAAAAATGCCTGTTTGTTAAGGGATTTTTGAGTAATAAAAGCAGTCGTAATGAAATAAATACAAAATAGAGAATCACTGCTATACTGTGTAAAAATCCAAACAACGCAATAGCATCTCCATGGAGACAAGCACCCTCCACCAGAAAAGTTACATACTGCAACTTGATTTGAATAAAGTAGACTTGTCAATTAAAATCAGATAACGGAATAAACGTGACGAAAAGGCATCTTGCGGGTAATTACTTAATAAATCAAATCTACTCAAAATGAGTTAAAACATTCAAGTAATTTTAAAATGCCAAAATTAACTGACTTCATTTTCTCGTGACAACAATCTAATCTGCATCTTTGACTCGCACCTCAGCTTTTTGCCGTTATACTGAACAAATAATTTCAGATAAGCACTTTATACCAGTTTCTCCACAAAACTCGTATTGGTCCAGATGTTATTTACCGTCCTACGCAGTCTTTGAGAGCTTTTATATTTTATCCTCATTATTTTGGTGCAATAGGCCCTTGAGTGTCCTCTCTCTCTCTTTCTCTCTCTCAGCAGACAACAACAATGCAGACCCAACAGGGCTTAAAAGCATGGCATGGACACGGATGATTTGTGCCGCACTTTGCTCTCGCTGGTCTAAACTTATAAGAGCTATCTGAGGACATGGACCACCCTCTCCTCTCCTCTATCTCTCCTCTCCCTCTAAATACGCTAGGGTTGTGAAAAGTATTGAAAATCAGATACTAATCGATGTTAAAACTAGTATCGAAACTACGTACTGACTTGAGCAGGTATCGATACTAAAAAAGGCACATCACAGGACAGAAATGAACCTTTTCCTGAGTAGCTTTAAAATGATTTTGAGCTGTATCTTTCACAAGTATAAGACACACAGACTAGTACACGCCCGTGGACCACTATGGAACCTACTGGACGACTGAGGGATTACACAGATATAACACCACATGGGAATATGAAAGAAAGTGCAAAGCTTTAAAGTTGAAAATCACATTCTACTGTCTAAATAAAGTGTGTTTTTTATTATCATCGTGGCATCGGAATCGGTATTGCGTATCGAGTCCGGTCCTTAAAATCGAATTAGAATTTTGCTACCGTGACAACACTAAAACACACTTACGCTGGGGCGGCTGGGCATCGAATGGCATCATCATTTTAGGCCTCATCCCACGGCGGCCTCCTAGTGTGGACATGCCATCCTCTGACTCGTGCCCTAAAACGTATGGTCAGTTGGTATGGTAAGTTCTAAATTAATTTTTGGAATTCACAAAACTATGTAAAATAAGGAGTTATATTCTGGATTCAATATGTTCTCTTTCGGCAGTGCGATGTGGAGTTGCAGGGGGCTTGTAATGGTGACAATGAGAAGCATGGCACGAGACACCACTCAGACACAAAACAGCAAACTGGTAAATATTATGTCATCTTAATGTTTAATGTGCTTTGGAAACTACACTACCAGTCAAAAGTTTGGACACACCTTCTCATTCAGTGTTTCTTTATGTTTACTACTTTCTACATTTTAGATACATACAGAAGACATCAAATATATGGTACAAGATATATGGAATTATGTAGTGAAGAAAAAAAGATAAATAACTCAACACATTTTTTTTTTTTTTAATATTCAAATCCTCAAAGTAGCCACTCTTTGCTTTGGTGACAGCGCTGCAAACCCTTGGTCTTCTCTCAGTGGACTTTATTAACCTACTTCGCACTGTTGTTCTGCCCGCACTGTTCATTTTGTATTGTATATCAAAGTCTATTTTTTACTTTAATGCGTGCCCTTATTTTATCATAGTTTATATTATTATTCTTTGTTTTATGTTGCACCATAACGCCGAAGCAAGTTTTTTCCTACTTTGTCACAAAGGCAACAAAGCTTATTCAGATTCTCTCTGATTCTGATGATGAAGTCTCTTGAAATGGTTTTGACTTCACAGGTGTTGCTACGTCAAGGTCAAGAAGTGACAAGACTACAAACCAGCGATCAAAGCAAAGGGTGGCAATTTTTAAACACTCTAAAACAATTTGGAGTTATGTTGAGTTTATTTTGAGTTTACCAAATTCCATATGTGTTCCATATATGTTTTGATGCCTTCAGTGAGAATCTAAAATGAAACATAAATGATAAAGTGTGTCCAAACTGACTGGCAGTTTACGTTTTCTCTATTCGACCTATTTTTCAATGGCTTTAGGGCGACCTGTCAGGTCTTGGTCAGGAGTACCTAGCTGGAGTACAGTGCATGTTTTTGGGATGCTGAGTTGGAGCGCTCCTTACACACTTTGGACCACCTGCCTCTGCACAAATTGCCTCTGGTGCGCTCCCCCCTCCTCCAGCTCTCCTCCACACTTGTTGGGCCTATCATGCAGGTGTGTGTGGGACAGACTTTGAAGTGCACTGCTCTGAAGTCCTCTGTGGGGTGCACTGAACTCTAGGAGGTGAAATACTGAGATCTCTAAGCACTGTGATCACTTTGGTGAAGTTTGGAGAAAGAAAAAGTGTTTTTCTAGTACAGTTCAAGTATTTAAGATTTTGGTTATTAAAACAACTGCCTGATTTAAAGATTACTTCTGTCGTGGTTTTACAAAGTTAATAATGTATGAGTTTCATTTAATGAAGTTCTACATCTCACAGCTAGCAGCTGAGACACAGTATCAAGCAGGCAATTACATCTGCTAAATATACTGTCCTTGAAAAGAACAAAAGTTAATGAATATAAAATGAAGACAAAATCAACTTTTATTGGATTTAGATCTATCTTGTATTATATTGAGTATCACAGTATTGCCTCATTGTTATATCACTAATGTGCGCCCTGTGTCTCCTATCATACTGAATGGAAAGGTCCCCTCTTCCGCACTGTACATGTGTGGCCCATCATACTGAACACAGCGCTCCTGACCGGCCCCCTGTACCTCTGTAGGAGTTGCGTCTCTGCTGCAGGTGGCTGCTCTCCAGGCCGCTGTCTGCAGGGGTGATGTCCTGGGAGGAGCGGGGTATGGGGGTCTCCGTCATCACGGGGTTGGGCTCTGGGGACTTGTCCATGGGCTTGAGCTCCAGCCGCTCGTGGTGGATCCACAGGTCTGGGGGCTTCAGGTCCTTGGAGTTCCCCTTGTACTTGTGAGAGCCGTTGGATGACTTGGAGGCAGCACGTTTTCTGTGGAGATGTTTCACGAGATTTAGTCATAGGATTTTTTTAGTCTAGTTTGAGTTGACAAATTGAATCATCTCAATATTACATTTAGTCTCCAACATGTTATGAACGGTTATTAACATTTAACTTGTCATTGGCAGAAACGTCGTGATTTGTCACAGATTGAAGCAGGATGTTGCTGCCTTATGAACAGTTCATTTTTGTGGTACAAGGAGACGAGTGTGTGTTTTTAGTGTTACTTTTTGTGGTGTGAGGAGGTGCGTCGCGTGCACAGAAAGGCTCCGACGATGACCACGATGATGGTGAAAGCTCCCACAGAGATGATGACGATGACCAGCAGATGGTTCTCATTACTGGGGACTCCTGCATCACAGAGACACAAGGCCAATCAGACAGGACAATATGAGGGCAAGGGCTACTCTTTGGGTAAGGCATTTAAGGCATTTTTCAAAGAAATACAGAAATGCAAGTTCAAAATAGTTTAAAATAGTTTGAATCCACAAGCAATATTAATGTTCTGACTTTATCAACTAGGACCTCAATCATGCCAAAGTTCATTTTTTGCTCAGAAGATATAAATTCTACCAACATTTTAAACAGCATTTTAACAGCAAATTCTACCATTACAAAACCTACATAAAATTATTCCTGCTTTCCACTTTCATTTTAAAGGGCCCATATTTCACTATTTTCTGATCTATGTTATGTTACTTCCTCATGAGAAACATACCCGGAGTTTTGTTTTGTTTCATTCACACATTTAACACACAAACCCTGCTTATTTAGGCTGAGTTCTTCTCTCAAACAGAAAACACTCTGTTCCACCTTGTGATGTCATGTGGTTATGAAGGAAGTGCTCCATTGTGTTTTTAAACTCCATATACATTGACTAGAGTCATTTGAATGATTTGCCAATCTCTACTAAACTAAAGGTAAAAGGGAGCTGTTAACCTGAAAACTACCACTTCATGACATCACAAGGTGGAACAGAGCATTTTGCACTTTGGAGATGTAGACAGACTAATAAAAAAGGGTTACTCAAAGATGTGTGAATAAAACAAAACAACTCCAGGTATGTTTTTGATGAGGTAACTTGGCTTAAAGCTCACAAGAGTCAATTTTGTGTAATATAGGACCTTTAAACTCTGGATTTTATGACCAATTATCAGATTTAAGATGTTAGAAAAATGACATAATAATCTTACCTAACGTAGAATCTGGGTAGGACAAACCGCCTCCTGGTCCTGACTTGACCGGTGGGTTCAAAGCTGGTGGAAATTTAAAATTATTTTAAATTACTATGAAAAATTATTATACCAAAACACATTAATGGATTAGTGATTTTGTGGATTTGCAATGATCAGACCATATTTCTAATGCAGTTAGCAGTGGAATTTCAGCAACTTCAGCAGAGGATGGAAATGCAGAGAGATTGGCAGGCGTGAAGACTGAGGAGGGAAGCAGATTTTTACCTTGGTCATTGGCCATTTTGTCAGTGGACTCGGCTGAATGGGCCAATGAGAGCGCAGCAGGAGAGACAATAAAAATCACAACACCGGTTAGCCAAACAGTGCGGCAAAGAGGAGCTAGGAGACAAGCTAGGAGCAAGGAAAGGAACTACCACCATAACATGTGAGGAGGATACAGGCAAATCTACAAGCAGAAAGTCACTCCAATAGTATGCAACTACTAGAGACGTCAGTACTATGTCATTTCTTCACTACTATTATTATTATACTGTATTAGATTATCCTTGTGAAAATCCTTAGTACATCTTTATTTTGACTAATTAATCTAAGGGTTTCAGAATGATGAAAAATTAGGACTGTTGCCATGGCAATTAACAGTTTAACAAAATATTATCTTTTGAATGTTGAAAAGTCCTCAAAATGTTGCCATGAATACATTTCTAACAATATATTTGGCACATGGCTGGGGTTGAACATTACAAATGGTATCTTCTTGTAAAAGGTTTGAGAACCACTGCTCCACTAAACCCAAAATAACTTATTTTTGGAGGTCTAAATTATGTAACAATCGTGCCTTGATCTTGCTCTTGCTTTTAAAATCCCCTATATTACATTGTGAATAATATAATTAAACCTGACATTGCCCACTTGAAAAAATAAGTCCCAAATTTCCATATAGTCGGTGCAGATTAAGTTCACGTCTTTATTAAAAAGGGAGGAGCAGGGCCGGGAGGAGCAGGATCGGGTGTCCTTGACTTGGTTTGCTGAGAAGCGACTTCGTTATGAGATTTTCAAGTCGAGTCATCCAAAATAAAATTCATTGTCTATGCAATGATAACTAACTCAAAGCCTAAATCTTCACTTGATGATTACAAATTATATGATTCTGTGCTATAAAGTCTGTTTTTAAGACTGGAGCTTGCCTAACCAGCTTGTGCACACAGGCTAAAGTCACTTCTAACAGGAAAAGGGACTGATCAATAAGGCAATAGAGCAGAGACAATGGGATATTAATGACTTTATGACTTTAGTTTGTAGTCAATAAACATGCTTTTATGATGTTATTATAATGTATTTTGTACTAATATTTAGCTGTATATTGAACTGCTCTCACATGCAGCTAAAAGCAACTTGCCATAAGAGTAGGTACACTGCAAAAAATACATTTCTACACAAGTTAAAATGACTTCAGAATAATGATCTTGATTTGAGTCGTTTTGAGTAAACCTAATCCAGTCAAAACCATCTCAAACAACCTAATTAATCGCAGTCAATTTTAACTTTTGTAGATATTTGAATTGTTGAGTACTTTTTAATGCAAATTCAGTTAGTTCATATATTACAAAAACTCATGTTTTTGTTCTGATTTGTTGTGTTGACCATAGGCAGGGCTAGTGCACATACATTTGGGGGTCCTGAAGTGCACGGCTTCCGACATGGGGCCCATCCCTTTGGAGTTGCGTGCCTGGATCTTGAAGTAGTAGGTGGTGTCCAGGGTGAGCTCCTGGATCTGGTGCGTGAGCCGGTTCCCCACCACGGGCTCGATCACCCAGTCGTGCACCTCCGCGTTCACGTCTGTGCTGTAGTAGATGATGTAACCTGCAGGGGACAGCGGCGGATGAAGTACAGCGGTGGATGAAGTACTCAACGGTGTTACTTAAGTAAAAGTACAGATATAGAGGCAATAAGTTACTGAAGTAAAAGTAAAGGTATCACGTGAAAAAAATAATCTTAAGTAAAAGTATTTAAGTACCCATTTAAAAATGTACTTCAAGAGTAAAAAGTCAAAGTGTTGTTAATTTGTTAAAGTGTAAATGTAGTGATAATGATTAAAAAATTATACATATTTTGGTCAACAGTAGAAATACGAATCAATTTCTTAATTTTTCTAATGAATTTTGTGTATTTATTTTTCTTTGCTCAAATCCAAAGTCAGGATGTTACCATAAACATGGTAAAAATAACCCCTCAAATCATATGAAAAGTACTTTTTACTTTTCGGTCCAGTTCAAAAATGTAGGAGTAGAAAGTACAGATACCTGCTCTCAAATGTAATGAAATAAAAGTAAAAAGTATCCACTGTAAATGTACTTAATGCACTTAAGTACAGATACCTAAAAATTCTACGTAAGTACAGTACTTTACTACTTTTACTCCGTTACCTTCCACCACTGGACAGGGGTAAAGACAATTTTCAGTTTGATTCTTAAATGAATCATGTTATAATTGTAGCTAGTTATGTTCAACTAAACATTAAATAAACTTTTTTTTTTGCTACTAAATATATATGGTGTTTTAATAGCATTATCTACTGTTCCTAATGTTTTTTTGATCGTTTTAGTGCAAACTATAAAATGTATAAAAACGAGTGTCTCCTGTCTCCAGTAGCCGCTACAATTTCCAGTAGTTGGTGACATCGCACAGGACTGCCCTGATTACAGCCAGGTGTTTCTGATTACTAACACCTGGCTGCAGGGGCGGAGTTTGAAATGTCAGACCAATCACACTATTCCTTATACCTCTAGACCCCGCCCCTCACTCCCCTCACTCCCCTCTTTAGTCCTCCAGGTACTGCCCAGTTTAGCAGCTCTATTTGTGGGCGGGGTTCAGGTGTTTAGTCCCACTTTAAAGACTGATATGGGAAATTCTGACTTCAAAAAACTATAATGGTTAAATCTGACCCATTTTTGACCGTAGTGCAGGGGGGTCCATCTCCTGATCTTGTGCTCTTGGTCAGGAGTACCTACCTAGTAGATTAGCCTACTGTGCATGAGTTAGGCTCTTGAGGAAAGGAGTATCCTCAAAAACTCATCCGAACAAGGGGAGAACATGTGAACAATATACAGTAAGACCGCAACTTGTAATCAAACCCCAGACCCTCCTACTGAGAGTTGTGAGTGCCAGCCATTCAGCTACTGCCTAAAATGTAATTTTGCTCACACAGACATTAAATATGGCAGTGATGTACTTAACAACATTTCACAATAGGGCTGAACGATATGCTTGTGTTGATTTTTAATCTCAGTTTTTCAGTTGTATTTTTTTTCTCATAAAAAAACACATAAAAATGGTTTTCAGTAGGTATTTACTGACCATTTAATCTGTGCCATTCAACACAAAAAAGTGAAATTTCTTCCTCCAAAGTCTGAACTCTGCTCCAGACCACATGCTTTTACTGACAGGGGATTGGCTGAAGACCTCTCCATTAAAAAGACCCAAGCTGATCACTGACCATTAGAAACGACTGACTCGTGATCTCGATTCAATTTCAATTCATTATACAGCCTTATTTCCACGCTTTAGAAAAAGTTTCTATAGACAGATTTGCAGACACCCATTACTGTAAAACCTGATACTCACCTGTGATCTTGCCGTTGGCCTCAGATGGAGGCTGCCAGTTCACGATGATAGTCCTGGGCTTGTTTTCTTTGCTCACCACAGTCACGTCTTTGGGGGAGGAGCTGGGGACTGAGGGGAGGAGTCACAAAGCAGGTCAATATATGGCTCTTCACACATATCACAGATTACAGAGTTAGTATTGTGTTGTGTTGTGTTATTCATACTGGTCTCTAAGGTGGTCCCCTGCGCGGTCATGCTCCACGTGCTCATGCGGCGGCCTTTGGTCACCATGACGGAGAACTCGTACAGGGTGTTCGGCTTCAGTCCCGTCACGATATGGTTCAAGCTGCTCGTGTTAGCATTCTGCAACAACAAAGCACAGGGGTTTATCAGAGACTGCAATGACGAAGAACCAACCATGCATAACAGTCACTGGTCAGATTTATATGCCAGATGCCCTGGATTTATTCAAATTGATTCAAATACATGTTTTGTGTTCGTGTAATCCTTCAGTTGCCCAGGTAGGTTCCATCACAAAAGAAAATTTAATTAGGTCAACAGGATAAATGTTTTTAGGAGTGAATACGTTTGGCCATTCATCCGAGAGGCTTCTTCAGTTCTGCCACGTTACTGGTAAATCACTGTCTCATATCTGTCTGAAGGGAGGGGCTGCGGCTGATATTAAGCGTGTCTCATTTTTGAATCTCGGTCACAGCCCTCCTCTCACTGTGTCTGCGATCAATCTCTGTCAAACATGCGACCAACAGTAATCATCAACAGACCAACAGCTCCTCAGTAACAGCAGAAGAGCTTCGCCATGAACAGGACCATCTCTCCCCTTTCCGTTTCATTTACAAACTTTTACAAACGCGGAAATACAGATAGCTGCGGTAACGTCTTAGCTAACCTGAGCCTTCAGACTGATATTTGCCCAGACAAACTTTGATCATAGCCACAACTGACCTCGTGCACGTGTGCTGTTGTACGATTTAAATTCCTCATGTTGTGTAGTGTGGCATCCAACAGTCTTATAAGACGAGTCGTGGAGTGGACACTAGGCTTAACACACCCTAGTTGGTTACAGTAAGAAGTATCTGTGATTAGTTAAGTCCATTGATTCAAACCTAAGGTAGATTATATGAAAGTTCATCTGACTCATTTCTAGACCTAACCACACACAACTATAACAGAGTTTAAAGTCTTTCACGCCATTTCTAAAGTACAAAGACATTTTTTTTTCACAAGTCAGACCAAAACATTTTATATTTCCCCTTCAAAAACTGACCTAAAAATCTCTCATAGAAGAACACTGGCCCCTGCCCTCCATCTGACCCTGGGACCTCCTCAGATTACAGAGCACAAACTCGCCCTGGTCTCCCTGTGGTGGTCCTGTCCTGACATAGCCTGGCCTGTCCTGACACTGAAGCGGGAGACGCGAGCACGGATGGGGGAGCTAGTGTCCTGTGGGGGCTGTCAAACACAGGGCACATCCACGGCGTTCAATACTGCGCCAGAGGAAAACACACAAGGAGGGACGCGTTAAAGGAGACATATTAGTGCGGCTTCTTGTATACATATGTACAGTTTTATTAACAGAATAACGTATATGTATGGATTAAAAAGATCCATAACTGACTGAGTGTGAATGCTTGGATTAGCGTCAGAAATCCTGTGCTGGTAATAGCTAGGAGTTAACATTAGCCTATAGGGGGGAAATCTTGAGATAATTTTTGATGCCAAATTTATTATGATTCAAAAGACTGCAAAAAGAACTTATAAAAAGTAAAAACAACATAAACTTGAGTATACGGTGACATTTCTGCAGTTTTGTTTATTTAGTAATCCATTGTTTGAGCAATACTTCTAATACCAACGACTACATTTACAGCCGCATCTGAGCAAATTTCAGATGGATGGCCAAAATATCATCTGATTATTGTTATAGGAAGAATTCGAAAAATCTTAAGCTCTTTATTTTTGTCAATCAAACCTATAGCCAAGTTAATTTTATCTACATGACACTATAGGAGGAGTATTTTTAAGAATGAGCCCAGAAAAGGTCATGAACTTGTAAAATATTAAATGCTTCATTAAAAATGGAGGATTTTTGTTTTTGGGAAGACAATTGTAAAACTTCGTAAGCAGAACAACTTACTAAGGCCACTTGATTATGGCAAAAATAGAAATCACTATTTTTTAAAACCATTCCTTCCATACTTCCTGTAAAAACTAACCTGTAAAGAAAATATTGATCTTGAATGTTTTGTGAGAATTAAGCTATTTACATTTGAAAAGTGGCTTTGCTTCAGGTTTTGAGTGGCAGCGAGCGGACATCAAATTCTGAACAGGAGGTAATAACTAAATTTTCAATTGCAACATTTTAGAAATTGAATCCATTAATAATTGAAATCATGATTTTGAATTTGATTATTGCATATACTTCCTACTTATTAAAGAATATAACTCCAGAACCACCATTAGCCTGATCTAAAGTTGATAAAAGTCCGTTTTAAAGTGGGTGTAAACACTTTTGCCGCTAAAGTCTGGATTTGGTGTTCTAATAGCATTATTGACTGATTCTAGTCCTTTTTGGCAATTTAAGCGCATACATTTGCAGGAACGTTTGCAGCTTTAAGGTCAAAAACTATGAAAACCTCAGTGTGTGCTGCCTCCAATGGCCACTACAATTTCAAGTACTACGCGACATCACACAGGACCCCCCCCCCCACTCGCTTATTTAGTCCTCCAGCTACTGCCCAGTTTACCAGCTCTATCTGAAATGTGGTTGTGAAAGGAGTTTAGGTATTTAGTCCCAGTTCAATACAACTCGTCTCCTTTATAGTGTCTCCTAGTGTCTGTGCAGTGTATCGCAGCAAGTCTCCCATTGCAGACTTGTTAATTTCTTGCATTGCGTTAAGAGGACAGAAGCAGTGTTAGCCTGTGGAGCTGTTTAATTAGCCTCACAGCGAGTAGCCTGGTTGGAGTGTTCTGTGGTGCTAGCGGACCTAGCTGTAAACTACATCACTGCGAGGAAGCCCATAATCACGCCGTATACATCCGACTGCATTTAGTCTCAAGTTTAATCACACTGACGAGGAGTAAAGCCGATAGCTTCTATCATCTGCAGCACAACGGCACGGCATGGGAAGATATGTGAAGCAGGTCAAATGAGGCGACAAACAATAGCTGCTAACTTCAAATTAGTGGAGGCAATATATGAGTTGAATGATCTAAATAAGGCTGGTCAAGGTGATAGCACATAAGAGCACTTGAATTACCACCTAGCGATGTCACAAGGTAGAACCAAGCAACTCCAGGTATGTTTATGGGGAGCAGACATTATAACATGGCTAAAAAGTTCATTTAGAATTTTTGGGGCGTTTAAAAGTTTTTTTTGCAATTGTAAACAACCAATGGGGCATAAACCAATAATAATCTCTGATATGATTATTCTATGGGCTCTTACTGCTCCAAGTAGAAGACAGAGGCAAAATCGGATTAAATGATGATTAAAAAACACTTAAGAATAGAATGAAATTTTGAAAAATACTACCACTACTACTACTACTACTACACACATACACCTGTTCAAATGAGTATTTAGTTACTTAGTCGATACCAAATAGTGTGAAAGACGCATATCCATGGGTTTCAGAATGATGAAAAGTTAGACCGTCCCCATGGCAATTACCAATTCCAAACAAAATATGAGATCTTTTGAAAGGTCAATGTTTCCTAAAATGGCACCATATAACAGCGAACTGAAGTGTATGAATAGAATACACAGAGTATATAAAGGTACAGTATAATGGGACACCTGAATACAGTCTGGTCTGTGGTGAATCCTGTGCATGTGTGAATCATTCCATTGTCTGTGGCTCAGTCAAAGATTTAAGGCGGCGCACCATAACGAACCCATCAGTGTTTAATTAAAGCTATAAATCGAGAAGGAGGAAGCCGCGGGTCCAAAGAGCGCAGACAGGCCGCATAAAGCATCTGTGACAGGGGCTGGACCACAGGGTTAAGCTTTCAGGCTGTGTGCCATATCAAAAGTACCGTCTCACTCGTACAAGTTTAAGGTTCTCCAAGAAGTACTTCTCTATTTAGACTTTAGACTTGGTTCATTACTTTTTTTTCAAAACCTCCAAATTAAGTAAAAGCTCAACGTGGTTTGCAATATCAACTAACTGCTCAATCTTTAAAAGTGAACTATGTAACGTTTCTGGTGGGGGATCAACTACCTGCTTGTTTCCATGGAGATGCTATTACTTTGCCTGAAATGTTCCACTGTATTCCATTAAATGTGTCTATTTAACCATTATTCAGTTTATACTTGGATTCTCTTACTGTCAGCAAGCTTTCCTCTCCACAGATCTCACCTGTAACTTGGCCCGATGGCATCACCTGCTGCTCTGCATGGAGATATGCAAGTTTAATACCATACGGTGGAACTACGCAACATCAGCGTAAACCAAAAGGTGGAGAGCCTATTCACCAGAAAGTTACATATAACTCTACGCTAGATGTACTGTTTTTGAAAGAAACATCCAAACATATGAGCTACAATTACTGAACTTAATTACTTGTTTGGCCCTAAAACCTTGCCATAAAAACATTACGGCTTGAATCACATCTCCAGAATTGAAAAATTCCACCACTTTTTGAAGCTAATGTGAAAAAATGTTTTAATTTTGTTCTTTTTTGCTGACAGAGAATACGTTTGAAGTTTTTGTTTCATGTGGATAGTCCCATTAATCACAGAGAGAACCATAAACCAGGTCAACAAATCTTCAGTCAGACAGTTAAAGCAAATTCCACCTGAGAATTCTGACCGGTCTCCAGCTCAGTTAAAACTATGTGTGCTCTGAAACGTTGTAATGAAATCGAATAACTTACACAATGTGAACTGCTGGGTTTCGGATGACACCACAACATTCTATAGGCCGATATTACTTAATACAGATGGGGACAGCCAAGATGAATATTGTTAAAATTCAGATTCTTATTGTAATACAGTGAGTTTAAGTTTCTAGTCAATTCTAGAAATGATCAGGTTCAGCATTTGTGAATTTATTTTTTGAATATTTCATGGCAAAATACAAAGTAATTAATAGGAAAATCTGGCTCTTGCGCCCATTTGGGAGTATGACATCATCACAATGTAGAATCTGAAAACGACCAATAGAAGGTCCAATGCTGAAGTATAGTTCATAGCAGGCATATTCTGAATAACAGGTTTTACTTTAATATTCAAGGATGTAAATATCCGTTATTTAGGAAAAATATAAACACCTACATATTGTGCTTGTGTACCTCTAGGGGTCGGAGTACCACTGGTTGAGAAACACTGGTCTAGGCTGTATAAAGCACTCATTTGGTCGGGCTCTTTTGAAGAAGCAATTGAAATTCCGAGAAGCTCTGGCACTGTAGCAGACTTATCTCTGTTTATTGTGCTTAAGAATTTGAATTATATTAGATTCCCTTGTGTTCCGAAACAACAAAAGAATCAATATTTCCTCCGAGCGACGCAGCTGTGGGAAAACGTCAAGATAAAATAGTAATACGGCAATCCTTCGGCAGCCTGACATGTCGGTAAATAAGAGAGGAGTCTCACAATCTCACCAAAGTACATGAGAAAGAGAGACAGCAGACTGACTGGTTCCATCTAACTGGATCAGGGCAGTAAACAGGTTATGGAGCCGTGTGCAGAGCCAGCTGGACTATGTACACTTTTATTTGACTGCCATAAAAATATATGGGAATTAATGGGATATAGACATGTAGTTTAAGATGTTGATGCAACAATATGGAAAAATCAAGGTATAGACTGAGACCACTACAATACAGCTGTTTGGAGAAACTGGGAATGGCATTAGCATAGCCACATCAGCCATGTCCAAAATCTTAAATAGTTTATAGTTTACTACAAATATGGTTTATATATAAGATTTTTTAGACAATTTGTCATTACTTTCTTCAAAGTCAGAAATTTACATACAGTAAGATTACTATGCATTTAAACAATTTGGGGAAACCCAGATGATGATGTCATGTCTTTGGATTGTACTTTTAAAATGTTTCAGTGTTTTAGATTTATTTTTAAACCTTTATTGGTTCAAATGGGTCTATTTTACCTTATGTGGTAGTAACTGCTAACACATAACATACCTAAATCACAATGTTACCTTTAATTGTTTTGAAATCGCCGAAAACAACAGATTAACATGCTTTATAGGTTTCACTTTTGTTTCGTTTGTTGATTTGCATGAACTCTTGAGAAGTTATAGTCCTTTGAGCTCAGTTTTGGTCATATACCCTTTTTATTTTAATTCCAATAGATTCTTTTTCCAGACCAAAGTTTGGTTTGTTTTCATACCTGACAGTTTCGCCTGCTCACTAGCGCTCTTCCTCAGAGTGGTCATGTGGTGTTGCTGTGAAGTGTCCGGTCAGCTGATTTAAACAGGTTTTGGCACTGTCTTCCGGAAGGAGGCAGGATGACATCTGCAGTCTGACTTTTTCAGGACAGGTACGTGAAAGTAAAAAAGCCCCCTCGTCCCGGTTTATTGTCTCGTGGGCACGTTTCCATATTTCAATTAGCTCCTTAATCCAGCTGCAGATGGCGCTGTTGTCCCGCCTCCGCCGGTAGAAAGACAGCGCCAAAACTTGTTTAAATCAGCTGACCGGACTTGTCACAGCAACATCATGTGACCACTCTGAGGAAGAGCGCTAGTGAGCAGTCGAAACAAACTAAACCTTGGTCTGGAATCTATTAAATTTCAAATTAATTCACAGAAGACCAGATGAACCACACTGGACTGTCCCCTTTTTAATCTAATTGATCTGCAGGACAACCAAGATTTTCTTTAGTTGGCTGCAGACCTATAAGCTACGATATGGAGGATGTCTTGGTATTAGGGGCCTGATAATCGGTGGGGAGCGTATTATTTCAATTGACCAATTAGCCGCGAGGCGATTGTAAACATGAAGCTAGCAGATAGGTCAGTGTTTGTTGAAATGAGGTGCAGGTTTCAGATTCCTCAGCAGTTCCAGCGTTTGTTATTTTGAGTCAATTGTACTCAAATTGTATCCTTCTTGTCCTGGTTTGGAAGTATTGTAGGAATGGCACACTCCCTTTTTAGACCTGGTTTAGTGCCCAATATTTTCTTTGTACTTGGTGCAAAAAGTTTGAGAACCACTGAGATAGATGCTTTATTGCGTAGACAGTTGAGACATATGAGTTCCTGGTATAAATTGCTTGGCTGTTTTGTCAGTTCAGAAGGAGCCAACCTCTCCAACTGTAATTCCTCAAACGTGCAAAGGAAACAAAAACAACTCCAGATTTACTATACCATGTCTTAAAAGCGCTGAGCCTGATTTTACTGTCTTAAAAATGTGAAAAGCAGAAATAGTTCATTTTAAACGTTTGCAGTGGTCCAAAGTTATTCCTCACTTACCTTTTGCATTTTTAGCATTCACCGGGATGAATTTACAAGCATTTATCACAATTTTCAGATGCCAGCGCTGAGTTTGCTGTTGCAAATGCTAACAACAACTAGCATGGTAACAGCGCATTTCCTGACTCGCTTCTCTAAAAACACTTTAAATCAGATGCAGGCAGGAGGCAGCACGTAGCGGTCTCATTTCAACCTCAAGCGCTGCCTATACAATATACATCTGTACTGGGGTAAAAGTAATTTTGCTCAAATACACAGAAAAAATGGGTACAGTTCCTTTAAAGGTTCTATATTACACACATTTTTGATCTATGTTATAATGTTGTATCCTCATTAAAAACATACCCGGAGTTGTGTTTTATTTCATTCACATGTTTAACACAATCCTGCATATTTAGGCTGTGTTCTTCTCTCAAGCTGAAAACACCCTGTTCCACCTTGTGATGTCACTGAGTGGTGATACTGAAAGCACTCCCATATGCCAAAGTAGCTGTTAACTTTAGGTCCTATATTACGCAAAATTGACTCTCGTGAGCATAAACCATGTTAGGACGTTTGCTACGTCATCAAAAATATACCTGGAGCTCTGTTTTGTTTCACACATGTTTGAGTAATCATTTATTATTAGTCTGTCTACATCTCCAAAGCTCAAAATACTTTGTTCCAACTTATGATGTCATGAACTGGTAGTTTTCAAGTTAAGAGCTACCTTTTACCTTTTGTTCAGTAGAAACTGGCAATTTCAGGGCTGAAATTATCCAAATGATTCTTGTGAAGGTGTGTGGAGTTTAAAAAACACAGTGGAGCACGTCCTGAAATACCACACGACATCACAAGGTGGAACAGAGTGTTTTCTGTTTGAGAGAAGAACACAGCCTAAATATGCAGGGTTTGTGTGAATGAAACAAAACACAGTTCCAGGTATGTTTTTGATGAGGAAACAACATTATAACATAGATCAGAAAAAAGCGTAATATGGGCCCTTTAAAACTTCTACTCCGGGTATGTTTTTGATGAGGTAACGACTTTCCAACATGACTAAAATCCCACGTTAATGTCACAAATATAGGGCCTTTAAATCCCGCCACATCTCTTACCTTGACCTTGGTGTTGGCCGGGATATTGGTCTTCCATCTCACTGTGTAGAAGCGGTTGTCGGTGATCTTCTGGTTCTTGGGCAGCGAGTTGTCAGCCCAGCTCACCTTGATGGTGTCGTGGCTCATGACCGTGGCCTGCACACCCACAGGCGGCATCATGGGGGAGGGGTCGGGCACTGGGGTGTGTGGAGCATGGAACAGTTCATACAGGTCAACATCAGGGTCTATGGGGTCTGTACACCAGCATGCATGGTTAAACGTAAACATGAGAAAATTAAACGTGTCAGAGGGGAGACATGGGAATGCGAGGAAAGACAGAGGTATTAATGAGTTACATGGATCAAATAATATGTAGGGAGGGGGAACGTAAAGTAAATGTGCCAGAGGGTGGGATCGGATTGGGTAAGGAAGGGTGAGGAGAGAAACAGAGAAAGTCTATTAGAAAAACAGGCCGCTACCAGAGCTAAGGCTAACAAAGAGCTAACAGGGCTGCACAATATGAGACTGTGATGATTATGTAGAATATCGTGATGGGGTGCGGTGGAGCAGTGGTCTGAGCATTCGCCTATAAACCAGAGGGTAGCTGGTTTGATTCCAGCTTGAGCATATGTAGTCGTTGTGTCCCGAGGCGAAAAATAAAATAAATAAAACTGCCAAATATCATAGCTCTTGTGAACCTTGCCAAAGGTATCAACCCTTTTTAATGAATGCAATAATAACTTGCGCGACTGCATATTGTGTAATCAACCGCTAGTGGGTAAAGCAAGTCAAGCGCATTGCCCGATGACATAAGAATAGTATGTAGTCAGGTAAAATTTGAACTAGCTATCCTCTGGCTGGTGGGCGGACACTCCACTCCCCACTACACCACTGTCGACCGTTATCAAATTCATTCATTATTTTGATATCTAGTCATTTGTTAAGACTTTGTCAGTATATTGTGCAGCCATAGGAAACCATACTCTTGAAAGTCTACCAGCGTTGCTAAGAGACAGAAAAACATTGGTGCTCACAGAAGAAATACATGAGAGTTTACAATGTAAGCAGTAGGTATCTTCACAATGGAAGAGCCAGCCCACGCATTCTCAGCAGCAGTAGCACGAGAGCATGTTTACACAGTCAGAACATCTCAGCACTCAAACATGTCTTTGGAAAGTCGAACAGACAAATCAAGTACGCGCAACAAGCTGTGGACAAGCTTTTCAAGGGCTGTTGGGAAAACTTAAAACCACTCATGTGTGACTAAAGCCCTGTTCACACGGGATTAGTTTCACCTAGGGTCCTCTGCTAAATTGTAATAATTAGCAACGTCATCTGCGTTTCTAGTCCCGTGCAACTCCTCCATGTCTGGGAAAATGTCTGGAAAAATTACCCTGAATTTTACTTACTGTAATTCTGCAAACTCAGAGCTCCTCAAGTCATTCTAGTTCTGTGTGAACGCTTATATCTGTAAATTGGTCTGTTTTTCATCTGTGCATTGAAGCTAATAGTGATTGAAAATGTCTCTACGGCCCATTTTAGGTCCAGACACAAGCTAAATTTATAATATTAATACGCCATGACCATTCT
Organism: Periophthalmodon schlosseri; assembly: GCA_000787095.1. NCBI lineage: Eukaryota > Metazoa > Chordata > Actinopteri > Gobiiformes > Gobiidae > Periophthalmodon > Periophthalmodon schlosseri. The sequence continues at coordinate 9,200 of KN468793.1, read as the reverse complement.
GTAATCCAATTATTGCTTTTTCTACAATTCAAAAGTAAAAAAACATAAAACAAACTAGCAGCATGGAAAAGTTTGGGTGCTTTTGGTGCAAACTTTGGATGGAAGGGTCATATAGCATGAACGGATTAACAGAGACTACGGCTGTTTCATAAGAAATCTGATGTGTGGGTGCCATTCTGATCGCCGATCACATCAACATGGTAAGAAACACCGGTGTCTGGCGCTACAGTGCAAGTGCATTCAGCTAAAAAGAAACTTAAAATAAAAGCTACATTGGTGACATGATGAATGAAAATGTTCTCGTCTTGTTTCAGTGTTTTGTCATTCCGCCATTTCCAAAATAAAGTCCGTAAAACCAGGTAGTTTACTGACATTGGTTCTCCCGTATGAATGAACACACAAAAACGCAGACGTTGTGGGGTCATTTAAATTTTACATTTTACATCCTTAAGTAAAAGACTTAGGGACGTGCAAATAGGGCTTATGTAAAAAAAAAATGTACACACTAAAATGTTGATAAAGTCCTTTACAAAACATCTAAAAGGTAAACTTTTGGTGACTGATGTAAGAGACACAGAAATGACACAAGATCCAAGCTAACAACATAATAGTTTAAAAGTGCTCCGTGTAACTTTTCTAGGGAAGGGTCTGCCTGCTCGTCTCCATGGAGATGTTATGTTGCCCGGATTGTTCCACAGTATGGCATTAAACTTGTCTAGCTCCATGGAGACAAGCAGGTTTAGATTAGCAATAGAATAAGAAACAGAAACAAAAGCACAACAACAAAAGACAACAGACAATAGACAGCGCAGTCACTCCACATTCACACACTAAGACAACAACATCAATCCGGTGGTGACAGTTACCATGACAACAGAACAGATAAGATCTGATACAATACAAACTCTAAACAAATTCATCAATACTTTCCAGTCCGAAGCGCAAGTCCTGCTGCTCAAAACACAGACTGAACAGCTCATGTCTGAAAAACGTATTCCACATTAAATAACCTGAAATGTACTAATTAATGAGCTGAACTATTAGTTTCCATCAGTGATTCCACATAAGTTCATTAATGCATAGCACACAATTTAGGCTAGTTTCTTTTGATTTAGAAGAAAGATTTGTGAAGCAACCAGACCAAGTTACAGGTCAGATTTGCGGAGAGGTGACCCTGCCAACAGTAAGAATGCAAACACTTTAATGCCATACTGTGAAACATTCTATGCAAAGGTGAAATTCAAAGCGGACAAGAGCAGGTTCTAGAGGTCACTGCTCTGTGCCGTTTAGGAAAAGTGCTTTTGGATCACTCTTTTTTGCTTATGGCGCAGGTCAGACACGAGCACATTGCGGATGCCTCACCAGAAAAGTTACATAAAGCATCTTTAATGGAATGTATTGAGCCCCACCACACTATAACACAAACTCAAAATTTACAAAACAAACCTGGTCTGTACATGTGGGAGAAAGACCATGAAGTGCAATACGATTTGAAGTATTTGAAATAAAAAGGTATATAGTTGTCTATGGCTGTATTGTCGATTTACTCAGCTAAATGTGCCATTCTGTTACATTCTCTGGACTAACACTGAACTAAAACTAGCTAAGTCTCCAGTGTCCCTGTTGTCACGGCTCTGCCCTCCTCTGCTTCCTCCCGGAGCGTTCATGTGGTTGTGGTGAGAAGCTGAGGTCTGGCGCACATGTAAAAACTGTTTCTAAACTCAGCCAGGAAGAATGTAGGCGGACATTTTATGACTTCAAAACTGTGAACGCAGACTCAACACAAGACCTCATCTACGCACTGCAAAAGTCAACGTTTACAACAGGTCAATTGCTTGAATAGAAGATAATTAAGGAGCTACTACTACTACTACTAACTACTACTACCTACTACTACTACCTACTACTACTATTACTACTACCACCTACTACTAACAATACTAACTACTACTACTAACTACTACTACTACTACCTACTAACAACTACTACTACCAACTACTACTACTACTACTACTACCTACCTACTACTACTACTACTACTACTACTACTTCCACCACTTCTACTACTACTACTACTACCACCACCACCCCTTCTACTACTACCACTACCACCACTACTACTACTACTACCACTACTAACTACTACTAACTACTAACTACTACTACTATTACTACTACTACTACTACTACTACAACAACTACTACTAATTCTACTACTACTACTATTACTACTACTACTACTACTACTACCACTACTAACTACTACTAACTACTAACTACTACTACTATTACTACTCCTACTACTACTACTACCACTACCACTAGACCTGGTTTAAATGTACTTTGGAAGGTTCTATTGACATAACTGCACTTAACTGCACACTAAAACACACTAAAATGTGTACCAAATTATTCCTTCTTCTTATTATTACTTCTCATCTTTATTAGCTGGAGTGTTTATTTTTATTTATTTTTTAATTTTTTTTTAATTAAAGATGTATGTTATGTTTATTAAAGACGTATGCAATTTTTCTGATGGAGGGTCGTCTACTTGCTTGCGCATGGATATGTTGTTGCTTTACCTGGAATGTTCCACAGTATGGCATTATAATTATCTACATAAGCATCGTCGTAGAGCACCTGCTTCCACACAGTACATAAAAACAGGTGCCTCTCCACAGACCTGACCGGTAACTGTCTGGTGATGTCACATGCTTGTCGCCATGGAGATAGATACGTTTAATCTGGCATGTCTTTACTTTGGAACATTCCAGGCAATGCAGTAACATCTCCATGGAGAGAAGCAGGTGGCAAACAATCCATCAGAAAAGTTACACAGTGCCTCTTTAGGAACAGCAATATTCTTAACGATATTGAAATCTAGTAAAAATGAACGTAACTAGTCAGAACTACTCAATTCAAGTTTCATTTGTAGTACACCGTCTCCGTGGAGATGTTGTAAACTAAGCTTCTTGCATTATTCAATTACAGGCTGTCACCAAAAAGGTTACATAGTGCACCTTTAATAAGAGATTATCCCCGTTACAAGAGGCATAAGGCTGTGTTTGTGTGTAGTACAACTTTCTATTCACACTACAACCCTAAAAACTACCATAAAAGTATGCGTATTTGATCTGGAGCACAGTGCAGCGATGAGCCGACTTCACAGACCCACTCAAACCCAGATTTCCTGCTTTTCACTTTGAGGTATCACAGCTCTGCAAACCCAAACTCTCTCTTTCTCTCCCTCTCTCCCTCTCTCCCTCTCTCTCCAGCAGAGTTCACCAAGTTGTGCTCGCTCTCTCCCAAACTTTAACTAATATGTAGGTCAGGCTTTCTTTGAATCCTCACAAACTGGCAAGAAGAGTACGCCACCCGGAGGACGTGGCAGGCAGCAGCGGAGAGGAGGAGGAGGAGGAGGGGGAGGGGCTGTCAGGGCGCTGCAGGAGGTCCGAGTGAGCGGGATGCATATGTGAGCTGAGTTTCGAGATTAGTTTAGACCCACAGTATGTACATTTTGCCCCGAAGTTTGAAATGCAGGGTTTTTTTTTACTTACAGGGTTTTTTTTTGTTTACTGCACTGAAAAAAAACTAGAACAAACTTGCATCCTTACTGTGAGCGTGCTTGCATCTCCACAAACCTGACTTTTACTTGGCCTGGAGGAGGGCCGCCTGCTTGTTTTTAACATGTCTATCACATTTATTCTACCACAGGTGTTTTCAGACACTAATCGATACTCAAAACTAGCATCAAAATCTAGATACTCATTTGAGCAGGTATCGATACTAAAAAGTTAGTCATTATTCATTCACTCCACACTCGGTAACGGTAAACTAACCATAGTAGCTACAGTTGCCGTGGGGCAGAATGACGGAAGCGAGGCTGCCGATCTGTGTCACTGGCCCTTCCAACCACCAGCAACACACACGCACACACCACTTTCATACCAGGCAATGTGGGTGAAGTGTCTTGCCTAAGGACACAATGACAGAACTTGGTCCGAGGGGGTTAGGGTTGGAGGACCACTGCTAACCACTAAACCACATGGTAATATAAAAGTAAGTACCGTATTTTCCGGAGTATAAGTCGCACTGGAGTATAAGTCGCACTGGAGTATAAGTCGCACTGGAGTATAAGTCGCACTGGAGTATAAGTCGCACTGGAGTATAAGTCGCACTGGAGTATAAGTCGCAC
>JACM01016875.1:0-24018 GCA_000787095.1 Periophthalmodon schlosseri | reverse complement strand
GACTAAACCAGGACTAGACTAGAAGTAGACCAGAACTAGATCAGGCTATACCAAGGACTAGACCAGGACTAGATCAGGACTAGCCCAGAACTAGTCCAGGAGTAGACTAGGATTAGACCAGGACTGGAACACAACTGGACCGGGACTAGACCAGGACTAGACCAGGAACAGACTAGGACTAGAACCGGACTGGATTAGGACTGAACCAGGACTGGACCAGGACTAGACCAGTACTAGATCAGGACTAGACCAGGACTAGACCAGGAGTAGACTAAGACTAGACCAGGACTGGACCACAACTGGACCGGGACTGGACCAGGACTAGACCAGGAACAGACTAGGACTAGAACCGGCTGGATCAGGCTGGACCGGGACTGGACCAGGACTAGACCAGGAACAGACTAGGACTAGAACCGGACTGGATCAGGACTGAACCAGGACTGAACCAGGACTAGACCAGTACTAGATAAGGACTAGGTAAGGACTAAACTATGACTAAATCAGCACTAAACCAAGATTAAACCAGGTCTAAACCAGGTCTAAACCAGGTCTAAACCAGGTCTAAGGAGTAATGTGGGTTTTCTTCAGAGAAAGTGAAATACCAGAAAATCACACAGTTTTCTTAAATATAGTATTTATTTAAATATGTCGTAAATCACAAAATCAGGACTGAAATAAAATAGGACCAAAAGAACAAAAATAAAATTAAAAAACAGAAGGAGAAAGAGGAGCCACGTGATTGTTCAGGCCCGGACAGGAGCTCTGTGATTGGTCAGGCTTGTATTCCTCCTGCAGCCACTTCCTGAAACAGAGCATCATAGGAGATTGAGTTTTCTGACTTTGGTGATTGTGTAGAGCAGGTGTAATCCATGAGACAAAGTCACACAGCCAAACAGACATTTGGACCCGCCTTCTCAGTCAGTGTTGTCTTTCTACATTTCAGATACACACAGAAGTCATCAAATATATGAAGCAAGATATATGTAATTATGTAGCAAAGAAAACAGAAAATATTTTTCATATTATATATTGAAATCCTTAGAATTTCCAGCATTTGCCGTCACTCAGTGACCTTTCTCATTTACTGCACATCAAAATGATACTGATTTCTGGGACCTTTGAATTCATTAAAATGACATGTGAACCGCAAAATCTCTGGACATAGCTAATCCGCTATCTGCCGTGAAGTGAACAGGAAGTGAGCATGCGCATAATTTGGCTCCATTGATTCCGGCTCCAATTCACTTTCTATTGAAAAATCATGGCCCCTCTCTCTGTAACTGCTGCTGTCAGGCTCATCATTCTGACCTGAAAATGTTTGTATTAACCTGCTCTATATGATCCTGGGGATTTTATTTCACAATTTTGTCCCTAAATTAAAATATGATCATTAATGACAGACGCTTTCCTAACAAGTTTGATTGACAGCATTGCGGACTGGTCGTGTGTGTAACACTGTGTGGGAGACGGGAGTAGGACAGAGAGCTGGCGTGTGACCTGAGCAGAGATATGGACCTGGACACTATAAACACGACTCAACAACACACGTTGACAATTTTACAAAACTGTTTTAAAATTCTAATGTGCATTTTGTTTTAAAGCTCATATATTACACAAAATGGACTCTTGTGAGCTTTAAACCATGTTCTAATGCTGTTACCTCCTCAAAAACATACCTGGAGTTGTGTTTTGTTTCATTCAGACATGTTTGAGTAACACTTTATTATTAGTCTCTCTACATCTCCAAAGCTCAAAATGCTCTGTTCCACCTTGTGATGTCATGAACTGGTAGTTTTAAGGTTAACTGCTATTTTTAGCCTCAGTTGATCTTAGCTATACTATAGCAGGATTCTATACCAGAATAATCTTAAATTGTTGCTTTTATTTTGGAATATTTTAGTTTGATCTTTTGTACAGTTCAGATTGTCAATAGAAAGATTCTAATATCTGCTGGTGCTCTGAGGAGTGAAGCAATTTCAGTGAGACTGCAGCTTCAAAGTTTGGCAGTTCCTGGGCTGAAATGATCCAAATGATTCTAGTGAAGTTGTATGGAGTTTAAAAACACAGTGGAGCACTTCCTGTATTACCACATGCATCATAAGGATTCTAGTGAAGTTGTATGGAGTTTAAAAACACAGTGGAGCACTTCCTGTATTACCACATGACATCATAAGGTGGAACAGTGTGTTTTCTGTTTGAGAGAAGAACTCAGCCTAAATATGCAGGGTTTGTGTGTTAAACATGTGTGAATGAAACAAAACACAACTCCAGGTCTGTTTGTGATGAGGAAACAACATTAGAACAGAGATCAGTCACTTATAGAACTGAATCTAGGCCATCTGAGAGTATGACATCATCACAGTCTACAATCTGAAAAGCTCCAATAAGCCCTTTGAATGAACCAGGCACAGAATGTCCTATGAGATGAAATTAAAGTGTTTTGTAAAAGCCAGATTTCCCGGTTGTGTCTCCCGTTTAAATTCATACGTCAATAAACAGTAGAAAACCTGAGCTCTGTCTCTGTCTCTCCACAACAATAACCCAAAGCTCACGGTTTGAAACAGCGGAAACATCTGACCACAAACATCTACCTGCATCAGAAAGAACCTATTGATACTTTGCAGTGACATCACGTTGGGGATATTCTACATATATGTCTATGGTGGCAGTTACCATGGTAACACAGTGGATACATTAGCAAACACTGTCAAAACAGTTTTTAAGACCGTCTGAAAACTGAAGATTTTCAGGAGCCTGTGATCTATCCGAGCGTTCATGGTCCTGTTTAGGAGGATTTTACACAGAAAGGTGAGAGCGACAAACTGAAAAAACTGTTGGCTAATGCTAGCTAGCTTGTGACTGTAATGTTATTTGAGAGGGACTTGTTTAAGAGCACAAATCAGCTCATCTGTTGTAATTCAGATAAGTCAATTATTTATGGTCAGATTGTGTTAAAACAAAGCTCAGATTAAAGTCTAACTTGAGTAACAGAGCCTCAGACAGAGCAGTGCCTACAGTTAGCTCCACACCCCCAGGGAATGTTGCAAAGTACTTATGCTTATCTGTATTTTATTTTTTTTTACTTTATTTGACTAAACATTTGTTTCATTCATCCTGTGGTCATTCTGAACAGCAGGTGTGGTTCACAAAACGAATACAAACGAAATGATGTGTAACGTTGAGAGAGACATGAGTAAACATAAAAGCCAGATGCCCCGGTTATTTGCGTATCTCCCATTTAAATTCATACATCATTAAACAGTAGAAAGCCTGAATTCTGTCTCTGGGTCTGACCAAAACAATGACCCAAAGCCCACGGTCTGAAGCATCTGAAACATCTGAAACATCTGAAACATCTGACTGCAAACTACCTGCGTCATTTGCAGGTAGTTTGCGGTCAGATGTTATTTGCAGGTCAAGTGTCTAAATATTTGTACCTTATTTCACAGTGTTTCATCATTTTTATTTTATTACCAATTAAATCAGAGCCATTCTACAAACTGGACTTTTCAGATCTTTTATATATGTTCTAATTGTTTCTTCCCATTGACCCTCTGAAGTTGTATTTGGAGTGATTCTTTTTTTTTTTCAGTAATCTTTAATCTCTTATTTTCAATACGCCATTTTGTCGATCTATCCCCGTTTTCACCTCCACCAGTACACGCCCACTATGACGTACACGCCCACTGTGACATACTCACTTCCTTCTCCAGTTTTATTTTCTTAATTGGTGATACTCGTAGGATTCGGCAGCGTCGCGTAGTCATTTTGGTACAAATGAAAAGAAATGGGCGCTTTGTTGTGATGACGTTTACGGAGTTGTCAGCTTCTATTGGGCACCACAGTTTTCTAACACGGAAGTCAGCGGACTTGTGTCTTTTATTAAGTCGTTTTAGATGAATATTGTGATTTCAAATGTGCAAATTATAACATAATGATCCACGGGTGTCAAAGATTGTAAGCATTTTATTGTAGAATCAGGAAGAACTCTGTTAGCATGCTAGTTGTTGTTAGGTTTCCTGTGACAGCAAAACTCTACTCTTGTCTCTGAGAGTTGTGAAAAGTGCTTATAAACTCGTCATGGTGAATAATTAGGATGCTCTGAATGCATAAGGTCAGTAAGGAGTAACTCTGGACTACTGCAAACAGTTTAAAATGAACTTGTTTTGTTTTTAACTCAGTAAAAATCATGAACAGGAAATGATTTTTTTTTTGCTGTTTGTTATTATATTTATTGATTTGATTTTATTATGTGAGCTACTGTCTAAAGTGCCCTCTGCATTTGACCCAGCCTCCAACTGTCTGTGTGTGAAGCTCAACCAGGTCTAAACAAGGTCTGAACCAGGACTAAACCAGGCCTAAACCAGGTCTAAACCAGGTCTAAACCAGGTCTAAACCAGGTCTGAACGAGGACTAAACCAGACCTGAACTAGGTCGGAACCAGGACTAAACCAGACCTGAACCAGGTCTAAGCTCAGCCTGAACCAGGTCTGAATCATGTCTGAACCAGGTCTGAACTAGGTCTAAACCAGGTCCAAACCAGGTCCAAACCAGGTCTGAACCAGGTCTGGACCAAATTTGGACCAGGACTAAATTAGGTCTGAGCCAGAACCAGGTCTGAACCAGGTCTGAACCATATCCAAATTCGGTCTGAACCAGGTCTGAACCAGGTCTGGACCAGGTCTGGACCAGGTTTGGACCAGGACTAAATTAGGTCTCAGCCAGAACCAGGTCTGAACCAAGTCTGAACCAGGACTAAATAAGGTCTGAACCAGGTCTGAACCAGGTCTGACCAGGTCAGGACCAAGACCCAGTCAGGACCAGACTCTGTCCCTTGGCGTACCTTGGAGCCTTGGAGCAGGTGAAAGTTCTTGGCTGAAACTGTTGGTCTCTTTTCTGACCTGCGTCACAGAGGAGCGGCCATTTTCTTTCTCCTGTTCACAAAGATCAGCAAACACAGACCGACCCAGAGCAAACACTGAAAACCATTAGAGCCCGCGCCCTCCCACGCCCAGGGCATCTAACCAGCAACCTCAGACTGACTCCGAGACCGAGAGAGTCAAACCCACAACCTCCACCCTGACCTGGTTTTAACCCGCTCTACATGATCCTGGGTTTTTTATTTCACTATTTTGTCTCTAAATCAAGATATGAACATTTATAACAGACCAATGGGCACCTTCTTTCCCCAAAGTTGCTCCCGCTCACGTTTGCAACAGGTTTGATTGACAGCGTTGCTAAGTGTCCCCCATCTCCTTCCCATCCTACCCCACCCCCATCCCGTCAAACCTGCAGTACGGGCGGGAAGGGGCGTTAACTTCAACAGCCTTGCTCCTGATTGGCTCTTTAGTTGCAATGATACTTGCTTTCGGAATTCCAGATATGGAACTGGGCTCCAGATTAGCTGCTATAACTGCTAGCTTCATCTGGAGCTGAACGCTGTGGGTGACGTCACACTCCCTCGGTCCACTTCTTTATACAGTCTGTGATTTTGACGCAAATACTGCTCTGACTGAAATTGGGGAATGACAAGGACAAGGGTTTGGGGGTCATTGGGGGTCAGGGGCACTGACCTGGATGCCCGCTGCCCTCTCGAAGCGCCCGTGGGTGTTGTACAGGGGGATGTCATCTCTGTAGTTCTCGTACAGGACTGTGCTGCCAGAGCGCCCCCTACGGCAGCACCAGATGCACTGCAACAACAACAGCATTTTTAAAACACAAACTTTTATCAAACTTTAGTCACTTTTTTACATTTCATATCATTGAGAAGGAGCAAAGGATCATGGGATATGTAGTTCCCTCAGGTGCACTATTACATCTCATCTTTTTACTCCAGATGCCCTCCCTATTGTAAAAGTCTGTATTTACTCAGGCTGGGTACTGTCTCAGATCTATACAGCTGTATTTTTAGACTAGATGCCTTGCCTGACACTTTGCCTATTCATATCACAGTACTGAACTACAGTTTTCCACCTCTTGAATAGACTGCAAATATCCAAGTCTAGGTTTGCCCAGATTGATTTTAGCCCAGATGCCCTCCCAGAGAGTTCATTTGTCTGAGCTGGGGACGCACACACGTACATCTGTGTTTTAGCCCGGATGCCCTCCCTGAGAATTGATTTCTTTTTCCTCATTGACGCTATGGTTAAGGCTCAAAAAATATAATGGGTTTTAGACTGGATATCCTCCCTGACATTTCACTTGTCCAAGCTGGAGACTGTTTCACTGCTGCCTCCTGTGTTTTTAGGCCCAGATGCCCTCCCTGACAGTTATCTGTTTCCCCATTGATGCTATGGTTCTAAACCATCTGTATCTCACACATAATGTAAATCTAAGTTTACTCAGGTTTAAGATAGCTCCTGTGCCTTTAGCCCAGATGCCCTTCCTGACATCTCATTTGTCCAGGCTGGGCCCTGTCTCATATACACCTGTGTTTTAGCCTGGATGCTCTCCCGCTCTCACCAGGGCGAGCAGCAGCAGCAGCAGCAGTAGCAGAGCCACTGCAGCGAGCACGAGCAGAGCAATGGCCCACCCCGGGACGCCAGCGGGGGGCGCTGTGGTGGGGGTTGTGGAGGTAGAAGCTGATTGGCTGGAGGAGGTGCTGGTCGTGGCTGTGGTTGCTCCTGATTGGCCTGAGGAGGCGATGGTGGTGACTATTGATCGGCTGAAGGTCACGCTGCTGTTGCCGGGTGGAGCAGTGGTAGTGGCATTGATTGTTGATTGGTTGAAGGCCGTGGTGGCATTGATTGTAGATTGGTTGAAGGCCGTGGTGGCATTGATTGTAGATTGGTTGAAGGCCGTGGTGGCATTGATTGTAGATTGGTTGAAGGCCGTGGTGGCATTGATTGTAGATTGGTTAAAGGCTGTGGTGGCTCCTGATTGGTTGAAGGCCGTAGTAGCGTTGATTGTTGACTGGTTCAGAGTGGTTGTGTCAATGGGAGTGGTCTGACTGAACACTGAAAAAAAAAAAATATTTCATTTCATTCTATCGACATCATATTTAATACATTACACACACACACACACACACACACACACACACACACACACACACAGTGTACACTGTCAACACAAACACCCACTAAAGTGCCTATGACAGGTTTGGATGATTCTCTCATTTTGACTTCATCTGGTGGATATTTCACACAAATCAAGAAACAGCTGAAAATGACAGGAAGTAGAGAGTCCCACACTGATGACATCACACTGATGGCATCACACTGATGACATCACACTGATTGCATCACACTGATGACATCACACTGATGACATCACACTGATGATATCACACTGGGAGAATTCTGTCCAAAAGTTCAGCACAATTTAGACAAGAAACACATTTTTCTGACACTTTAAACATGATTTCAACGAAACAAAAGTGTTTTCATATATTTTTAATTGTCAGATAATGTCTGGGACATTAGAGGAGCTCTGGGCCACTGTACTAGATGGTTGCTAGGTAACAGTTATGGAATGGAGTGTGATGTCATGATTTCCAACTAGGAAGTACAATTTGAAACCTAAAAAATTGCCAAATTAGTAAAAAATGTTTTCAATTTTTAATAAAATCTTAAATATAATGATGTTAAGTGTGTCATAGGCACTTTAACTACTGATGCTTCTGCTTTGCTCTTCTGTCCAGACTGAACATGTTTATATTTTTGACTTATTTTAATGCATGGCCTTATTTTTATATTTTGATTCTATCATAGTTTATATTATAATTCTTTGTTTAATATCGCACCATAATGCGGAAACTTGTCCCTTTTGGGAAATTTGTTCACTGACAAAGGCAATAAAATGATTCTGATTCTATGGGCCAATCACATTTAAGCGAGATTTAGATGACATCACCACATTCTATAGACTAATCATACTGAAGACAGGTGGGGGCAGGTGAAATGCAAAATGTTCAAATGCAGATGTGAGACCCTACAGTAGTATTAGCATTGTGGAGTGAGCATAGATTGTATAAAGAAGTGGACTAAGCGAGTGTGATGTCACCCATAGCGTTCAGCTCCAAATGAAGCTCATTGAGGCCATATTTGGAATTCCGACTGTGAGCATAGCAATCAAAGAGCCAATCCAGAGCGAAGCGGTCCCGTCCACACCACAGATTATAGCCAGAGGGACAATATTTCCATGGAAACAAGTCAGGTTTGTGGAGATGCAAGCCCGGACACAGTAAGCATGCACGTTTTCCAAAGATATTAAGTGCACAACCAAAATGAAAAACATGGTTTTATATTAGTCTATTTTTTGGCTAAAAGTTACATACTGTGGCTTTAATGTTTGTGTCTGAGCCTGATGGAAGTGAATGGTTTTGACACTGGAAATGTCCAGGTTAGGGTTGTGAAAAGTATCAAAAATCAGATACTAATCAATTCTAAAACTTGTATCAAAACTAGATCCTCACTGTTTACAGGTATCGTTACTACCCTAAGTATTACCATTTAACGTGGAAAATCACATTCTATTGTCTAAAGAAAGAGTATTTTTATTATCATCGTGGTATCGGGATCGAGTATCGAGTCTATTCCTTAGTATTGAAATCCAGCTTAACATTTTAGTATCGTGACAACACTAGTCCTTTTAGTCCCCAGAACAGACAGGTACAGACAGGTGACAGACAGGTGCAGACAGGTGACATACAGGTGCAGACAGGTGACATACAGGTGCAGACAGGTGACATACAGGTGCAGACAGGTGACATACAGGTGCAGACAGGTGACATACAGGTGCAGACAGGTGACATACAGGTGCAGACAGGTGACATACAGGTGCAGACAGGTGACATACAGGGCAGACAGGTGACATACAGGTGCAGACAGGTGACATACAGGTGCAGACAAGTGACAGGCAGGTGCAGACAGGTGACAGACAGGTGACATACAGGTGTAGAGGAGGCTTACCTGAAATAGACGAGACGTGCAGCAGGGACCAGAACAAAAGCACCACCTCCATCTTCTCCAGGTCCGGTTTCAGTCTAGGTTTAGTCCTGGGTTCAGTCTTGGTTCAGTCCTGGTTCAGTCCTGGTTTAGTCCTGGGTTAGACCTGGTTCAGTCCTGGTTTAGTCCTGGGTTAGACCTGGTTTAGACCTGGTTCAGTCTTGGATATAGTTGCTAAATTTAGTGTGAGAGCAGTTGGAGAGGATTGTGTCTGTGGTCTGGTTATAGTCCAGTCTCAGGTGTTACGTCTCTGGTGCTTGGTCTGAGTGCAGTCCTGTTCTCTGGTCTAGTAAATGGTCTTTAGTCCTGATACCTGGTCTCTGGTCTGATTATAGTCCGGTCTCTGGTCTGGTTCTAGTCCGGGTCTTCCTTTCTTGTATCTGTGACAGCTCCTCAGTGAAAGACTGCTTTATCAAACACATGCTGCTCTCACCTGCAGGGGGCGGGTGTGGGCAGTACTAAGGCACAGGTGTGGACGAGGCTAAGGCACAGGTGTGGGCGGGGCCAGAGGACTCTCCTTCACTCTCCATGACATCATATCTCATTATATAAAATGACTTTGAGTGATCTTTGATATATGAGTGTGTAAATACTCCGTACTCTGGGAGTGACATGTTTGAAGTTTCTGACGTATTTTCAGGAGTAAAAATACATATCAGATCTGTGGTGATGTGATGGTGTGATATGAGGTCAGTTTTTATCTCTGTAGCAACAACAGCAGCAGCTGCTCAAAGTGCTTCATAGGCTCCACCAATGGTCAAAAAACAAACTAAAACACAGCATTAAAATAGTACATATAAAAACTAAACACAGCAGATTTGTATTAAATCAAAGCTATTCTGTAAACTGGACTTTTCAGATCTTTGACCATGTTCTAGTTATTTCTTCTCATTGAGCCTCTGAAGTTGTATTTGGAGTGATTCACTCTGAAGTTGTCTTTGGAGTGATTCATTTTGAGTAATCTTTAATCTCTTATTTTCAAGACACCATTTTGTCGATCTACCCCCGTTTCCACCACCACCGGTACATGCCCACTGTGATGTACACACCCACTGGGACGTACACATACTCGTAGGATTCGGCAGCATCCCATAGTCATTTTGGTACAAATGAAAAAAATGGGCTGTTTGATAGTGTGATGTGCAGCTATCCATAGGGGGCGCCGACAGCATGCGGCGCTCTGTTGTGATGATGTTTAAGACGACGTCAGCTCCCATTGGGAACTGCAGTTTTCTAACGTGGAAGTCAGCAGACTTGTTTTAAAGAAGGGGTATTTTACTTCTATGGGGTAGTAAAAAGGTTTTTTTTTTTACTAAGTCAGGTGTGGTTTAATACTGTGATAGCGTGGATTCTGACCCATGTTCTTTCCACTACTGCAGGAGGCTCTGCTGTGTCAGACTTTACTCTCTGTTCTCCTTGTAGCTTGTGATTGTAGTTTTACAGTTGCTTATTTAAGTTGATTGAAGATTAGTGCAATAGAGGGTTAGTCCGGGTCCATAGAACAGGATCAGGGCACAGGAGGGGCATCTAGGGTCTGGCCATCACTGGGCAGTCAGCGGCCAGGCATCTGAAACAGCAGCTAAGGCAGCTTAACTAAAACGGCAGGGTTTATTTCTGCACCTAACTGTCCTGGCCATAAGCTCATTCAGAGGAAAGTTTTAAGCCTGGTCTTAAATTTACAGACTGTGGGTCCTCTTTAACATAGGCAGGGAGCCGATTCCATAACACAGAAACTTGGTAAGTGAAAGCTCTCCCTCCTACTGTGCTTTTAGACACTCTAGAACCACCAGTAGTTCAGCATTTTGAGAGCGGAGTGCTCTGTCTGGATGATATGGTACTATAGCATCTTGCAGATACAATGGGGCCATGCCCTTTATGTCAGGAGGAGAACTTTAAACTTAATTCTAAACTGGAGCTGGACAAGAGCTGGACAGGAGCCAGTGAAGGGACTCCAGCACTGGGGTGATGTGCTCTCTTCTCTTAGTTCCTGTTAAGAGCCTGGCTGCTGCATTTAGTTGAAAGCTTTTTATAGAGTTTTTAGGGCATGCAGCTGTAGGGAGTTACAGTTTTTCAGCGTTATTTTTAAACAAGATTTTTCTGATTTTGGTGATGTTACGCAGGTGGAAGAAGGCTGTTCTACAGGCTTGGTTTATATGTGGTGTGAATGAGAGCTCTTGGTCAAATAAGACTCCAAGGTTCCTTACAGTAGAGCTGGAGGCTACACTGACACTCTGGTCAGATAGAGAGTCTCGCAGGCTTTGGGGCCTAGAACAATGACCTTTTTCGGGGTTACGAAGCAGATAATTAAGCATCATCCAGGTTTTTATGTCCTTCACACAGGCACTAAGTCTGTCTACTCCATCAGTCTGATCTGGTTTCACTGAAGTACAGCTGTGTGTCATCAGCATAGCAGTGGAAGTTAATGCCATGTTTTCTGATATAACCTAATGGCAACATATAAAGTGTGAACAGAATTGAACCAAGTACAGAACCCTGTGGCACACCGTAGGAGCTCTGAATTACATTAACAAACTGGTACCTATCAGATAAGTAGGATTTAAACGAGCTGAGGGCTGCCCCTCTGACACATGTGTCACATTCTAACTGTAACTGTAGAATATTGTGGTCGATGGTGTCAAACGCTGTACTGAGGTCCAACAGAACCAGGACTGAGACCAGTCCATTGTCAGCAGCTAATCATTTGTGACTTTAAGTAGTGCAGTTTCTGTGCTGTGGTGAGCTCTGAATCCTGATTGAAAAACTATAAATGAATTATTAGCCTGTAGGTGGCGACAAAGCTGCTTAACTACAACTTCTTTGAGTACTACTACTACAACTACTACTACTACTACTGATACTACTGCATAATACTGCTACTACTTTTACTGATACTACTCCATAATACTACTTCTACTGCTACTAATACTACTGCATACTACCACTACTATTACTATTACTTCTACTGGTACTACTGCATACTACTACTGCTTCTTCTACTGATACAACTGCATACTAGTACTACTACTTCTACTGACTACTAATACTACTGCATACTACCACTACTATTACTATTACTTCTACTGGTACTACTGCATACTACTACTGCTTCTTCTACTGATACAACTGCATACTAGTACTACTACTTCTACTGATACTACTGCATTCTACTACTATGACTACTACTACTACTACGACTACTTCTTCTTCTTCTAGGCAACGAAAGACAAGAGTATTTGTATAGTACTGTTGGTACACAAAGTAAGGCCTGTCTCACATCTTCAGGAAGACTGTTCCAGGTTTTAGCTGCAGAAAACTCAAACGCTGAATCCCCATGTTTAGTCCTGACTCTGGGCACCAGCAGGAGGCCAGTCCCTAAAGTCCTCAGTGTGAGATGGTTCATATGGCACTAACATGTGAGAGATGTACTTTGGTGCAGCAGAGCTGCTTTAAAGTCTATTCTCAGAGCCACAGGAGCCAGTGCAGAGACCTGAGTACAGGACTTATGTGCTTGTACTTCCTGGTTCTACTCAGGACCTGAGCAGCAGCGTTCTGGATGTACTGCAGCTATCTTAACACTAGCTATCTTAACGCTCTTAACGCTACTAGAGACAAATACATGGATAAGTCTCCCTAAGTCTGGTTTTGACAGTATACTATTTTTGCAATGTTTTTAGATGGTAAAAAGCTGCAGATGTTATTGATTTGATGTGACTGTTTTGCACCACACACTGACTATTTTTGCAATGTTTTTAGATGGTAAAAAGCTGCAGATGTTGATTTGATGTGACTGTTTTGCATCCACACACTGATCTGTTGGATGGCAGAGTGAATCCACTGCTCCATATTCACCTGCTGCCAGTGAGACATAGATCTGAGTGTCATCTGCATAGTTGTGGTAGGACACATTGTTGCTGTGTATTAACTGGCCTAATGGCAGCATGTAGAGATTGAACAACAGGGGTCCCAGGACTGACCCCTGGGGCACCCCACAGGTCAGGGACATTTTATCTGAGACACAGTTTCCTACTGATACTACTGCATTTTACTACTACTAGTACTACTACTACTACTGGTACTACTACTACTACTACTACTACTACTACTACTACTACTGATACTACTATATAATACTACTACTATTACTACTGCTGCTACTAGTACTACTACTACTACTGATACTACTGCATAATATTACTACAACTACTACCTCCGCTGATACTACTGCATAATACTACTAGGTCTACTGATGCTACTGCATAATATTACTACTACTACTAATAATAATAATACTTTTGATACACTGCATAATACTACTACAGATCCAGAAACAGACCCAGGCGCATTTATTCAGATGCTTTTATTGAAGAAAAAGATGATTTTATGAATGATGACAAGGGGCAGGGCTTAACTGTAGCCGTCCTTCTCAGGCTGTGATTGGCCCACAGACGAGCGGGGAGGGGCAGTGGGCACTAGCTCCACCTCCAATTCACCTGTAACAAAAAAGCATAGTTTATTCCTGTCTTATTTCTGACTTAGTCCTGGTTTAATCCTGGTTTAGTCCTGTTTCAGAGCTGCTTTAGACCTGGTTTAGACCTGCTTTAGACTTGTTTCAGACTTAGTTAAGTCCTGTTTCAGACCTGGTTTACACCTTGTTTAGAGCTTGTTTAGTCCTGGCTTAGACCTTGTTTAGAGCTGGTTTAGTCCTCTTTCAGACCTGGTTTAGTCCTGGTTCCGATCTAGTTCAGATCTGGTTTAGAGTTGGTTTAGACCTGGTTCAGATCTGGTTTAGACTTGGTTTAGACCTGATTCAGATCTGGTTGAGTCCTGGTTGAGTCCTGGTTTAGGCCTGGTTTAGACTTGCTTTAGTCCTGGTCTAGTCCTGGTTTAGTCCTGGTGCAGTCCTAGTTTAGTCTTGGTTTACCTCTTAGTTTTGGGGCCAGTTGGTTCCAGAAGGAGCACTCTTTGGCTCTGAGACCCTGCAGGGATCTAGGGGAAGGGCTTAGCTCCAGGTAAGTTGGTGTGGTCTCAGAAGGAAGGACACGCCCCCAGCGCGGCAGGAGGGACTCAGGATGAACGAGGGACGGGTTTGGGTCTCTGTGGGGGACGAAAACTGGTTAGAATACTGGTTCAGTCCAGGATCAATCCTGGTTCAGTCCCCGGTTCAGTCCTAGTTCAGTCCCAGTTCAGTCCTAGTTCAGTCCTGGTTCAGTCCTGTTTCAGTCCTGATTCAGTCCTGATTCAGTGAATGCTGTTGACCGGTTTAGTCCTGGTTTAGTAATAATAATAATACATAACACTTGTATAGTGGTTTTCATGACTCAAAGACGCTGTCAACATAAACATCACTGGTTGAGTGAGTGAGTCAGATCCACTGACCCAAAGTTTGGCGTGGAATTCCAACTCCCACAGATGAATGCTGCTATTGTGTCCTTGGGCAAGACACTTGACCCACCTTGCCCTCGTGTTAATGGGTGAGTGTTTCCTTGATGTAAAGTAGTCTGAGTGCCTTGAATGTGGAAAAGCACTATATAAAAATGTGACCATTTACCATCTCTTTGGTCTTTGCTATATTCATTTTTAAAAAGGATGATTCACACTAAGTGTGGAAATGTGACACCACAGGACCAAGTTCAGAGTCTGGGCCCTTTAAAAGTGACACAATCATCTGCAAATGTGAATATGTGCTGACCAGTGCATTGGCTTGTCCTTTGTGTACAGTACAAACAGGAGAGGTGAAAGGACACACCCCTGAAGCCAGCCAGTACAGGAGAAGAGGACACAGGTTCAGTACCGGTTGAGACCTGGTTCAGTCCTGGTTCAATCCTGGTTTAATCCTGGTTTAGTCCTGGTTCAGTACTGGTTCAGTCCTGGTTTAGTTCTGGTTTAGTCCTGGTTCAGTCCTGGTTCTGACCCTTGGTGGATGAAGCTGGACAGGTAGGACATCAGGGCCTCAGACACTCTTCGCTCTGAGGTCGAGAAACGTTGAGAGCTGATTGAGCGAAGAGGCTCCCCAAACAGGAAGTGCACGTCGAGGGGAACACGTACGTCAGCCCTGAGAGAGAGAGAGAGAGATTTAAGTTTCTTCTGAAAATATGAGCTTGGACTGGACAGTCTTTTGAATCTGTGCTTTGTCAGTCTTAAACCTTTTCACAAAAAAGCAGTTACTGCAGTGGGTAAATGTGGAATTTTATTTTGTCAGGGCATCACACTGTATCTCTCAACTGACAATTGTCAGCGACAGCAATCAGAAAAGCCAGAACGGTATGACAAATACTTCTGACTGGTTGAAGCATTGTAACAGCAGAACAAGCCAAAACTCAAATGTTTGATTAAATCCTGCTGAGAGAAAAGCACAGTCATCTTTCCTCCACAAAAACAGCGCTTTTCTCTGTACGTCACAAACTAAACACTCTGTGTTTCTGTGAAAATTGGCTCAGGTATGTCACCTTTGGCTCCGCCCACACCACAATGCTGCTCTGTGACTGGTCCGCTGACCAGCAGCCAGGCCCTATTGCAACAACGAGTTTGTAAACTCACAAATGTTGAGAAAATCCATCTTACTGCGTGAGGTTAATAACACACACCTATAACACAAGCGAGCCCACGAGAGGGCGGAGGTGCTGAGCGCCCACGAGAGGGCGGAGCTGCTGAGTGCCCACGAGAGGGTGGAGGTGCTGAGCGCCCACAAGAGTGCAGAGCTGCTGAACGCCCTGACCACATCTGCTGATACAAGCTATACTGCTGACAGTCAAATGTGGAACAGGCTTTGGTAAGGCACGAGAGCACTCTATCAATGTCTGCTATCTGTCACCTCACCCCAGTCATGTGCTTCACCTGGTGGACGGGCCTGTGTCATCTGACTCACCTGGTGGGCGGAGCCTGGGTCATGTGACTCACCTGGTGGGTGTGGCCGGCTGGTGGTACAGGTAAACTTTAGCTTCACTCTTAGCCCAAACCCGAGCCATCCTCAGAGATGGACACACCACAAACAGGTCCCTGCAACAAGAACTGGTTTAGTCCTAGTCTTGGTCCTGGTCCAGACCCGGTTTAGTCCCGGTTCAGACCAGGGTTAGTCCTGATGTCGTGGTTCAAACGTGGTTTAGACCTGGTTCAGATATAGTCTTGGTCCTGGTTTAGTCCTGGTTTAGTCCTGGTTTAGTCCTGGTTTAGTCCTTAGTTAGTCCTGGGTTAGTCCTGGGTTAGTCCTAGGTTAGACCTGGTTTAGTCCGGGTTTAGTCCAAGTTCAGACCTGGTTGCGTTGTTGAGCGCTCTGGAGAACAGGTTATATGCAGAGGGGGTGGGGCTGTGGTCCAGGGAATAGAACCAGGATGCGGCCTCCTTCAGCAGGTCCCCGTTTGGACCTTTAGTCTGGTTATGATTCGAGTCCAGCCCCAGGGACTGGACCAGAGCCTCGTAGAAGACTGTCTTAGAATCTGCTCGGCCTGACAGCTCCTCAAACTTCTGCAGAATTTAACCACAAACACTTTTGAATACATCGCATATAAAAAGTGAGTAATATCAGAAGTCTGAGTTAAATTCTGGAGATGGTTAGTCCTCGTCTAGTCCCTGTTCAGTCCTGGTTCAGTCCTGGTTTAGTCCTGGTTTAGTCCTGGTCAAGTTCCTGTCTAGTCCTCGTTCAGTTCTGATTCAGTCCTGTTTTAGTCCTGGTACAGTCCTGATCTAGTCCTGTTTTAGTCCTGGTTCAGTCTTGATTCAGTCCTAGTTCAGTCCTGGTACAGTCCTGGTTTAGTCCTGGTTTAGTCCTGGTTTAGTCCCGGTTTAGTCCCAGTTTAGTCCTGGTTTAGTCCTGGGTTAGTCCTAGTTTAGTCCTTGTCTACTCCTGGGTTAGTCCCGGTCTAGTCCGTGTCTAGGCCTGGCCTAGTCCTGGTTTAGTCCTGGTACCTTGATGTTCCTGGCTCTGCTGATGAGTCCATCATGCTCGGAGGTTCCCAGGAGGAGGTCGACCCGGTGCAGACGTCGGTCCAGATCCTGGTCCGTTTTCAGGACTGGACCCCAGGCTTTCAGGGGTCCAGTCTGGGCCAGGATCCTTGTCTGAGCCTCGCTCAGTCTCTGAAGGTCCATTTCCTGAAGGCAGCGTGTCACATGACCAACGTCTGTGATGTCACCGCTGATGTCACAACCCAAGTCTCGTGCCAGGTCAAAGGTCAAGCGCCGAGACTCAGACTCGGACCGAACAAGGACTGGAGAGAAGACCGAGCCCCCCTGGGACACAAGACCGGGTTTAGTCCTGGTTTAGAACCCTCTGCTCCTCTCCTCTGCTCCTCTGCACCTCTCCTCTGTTCCTCTCCTCTGCTCCTCTCCTCTTGATTCTCTGCTCCTCTGACCCTCTCCTCTGCTCCTCTCCTCCTCTGACCCTCTCCCTGCTTCTCTCTGGTTTAGAACCCTCTGCTCCTCTCCTCTGCTCCTCTGCACCTCTCCTCTGTTCCTCTCCTCTGCTCCTCTCCTCTTGATTCTCTGCTCCTCTGACCCTCTCCTCTGCTCCTCTGCTCCTCTGACCCTCTCCTCTGCTCCTCTGCTCCTCTGACCCTCTCCTCTGCTTCTCTCCTCTGCTCCTCTGACCCGCTCCTCTGACCCTCTCCTCTTTTCCTCTCCTCTGCTCCTCTCCTCTGCTCCTCTCACCTGCTCCTCTGACCCGCCCCTCTTTTCCTTCCCTTTGCTCCTCTCCTCTGTTCCTCTCCTCTGCTCCTCTCCTCTGCTCTTCTGCTCCTCTGACCCTCTCCTCTGCTTCTCTGCTACTCTGACCCTCTCCTCTGTTCTTCTCCTCTGCTCCTCTCCTCTGTTCCTCTCTGCTACTCCTCTCCTCTGCTCCTCTCCTCCGTTCCTCTCCTCTGCTCCTCTGACCCTCTCCTCTGCTCCTCTCCTCTATTTGCCTCCTCTGCTCCCTCCCTCTGCTCCTCTCCTCTGCTCCTCTGACCCTCTCCTCTGCTCCTCTCCTCTATTTGCCTCCTCTGCTCCCCTCCTCTGCTCCTCTCCTCTGCTCCTCTGACCCTCTCCTCTCTAGTGGTAGTAGCAGTAGCAGTAGTTGCAGTACTAATATATATCGTAGTAGTAGTAAATACACTCTAGTAGTATTTACAGTACTAGTAAATGCATTAGTACTAATGAATACGCAGTAGTAGTAGTAGTATTAATCAGTATCAAATACACAGCAATAGTCGTAGAGAAGTTACCATGAGTCTTTTGAACAACGGTTATCCAGATGTACTCAGATAGTAGTAGTAATTGTAATACAATATTACATAGTAACAGAAGTGAATACGTAATAGCAGTAGTAGTATTTGCAGTACTAGTACAAGCAGTATTAGTATTAGTATTTGTGTAACCATGAGGATCTTTTGAACAGTGGCTGTCTAGGTGAGCTCAGGTAGCTGTAGTAGAAGTTGTAGTACAATATTATGTAGTAATAGCATTAGTAGTATAAGCATTAGTAGTACTAAATACACAATAGTAGTAGTAGTAGTAGTAGTAGCAATAGTAGTATTTGCAGTACTAGTATACTATAAGCAGTATTAGTAGTATTACATGAGTTACCATGAGTATGAGTCTTTGGAACAGTGGCTGTCCGGGTGAGCTCAGGTGCACACTGAGGATGTCCGCTCCCTGACGCTCCGCCCCCGCCGTCACTCTGTCCTTAGCTCCGCCCACCAGGTGAATGTGGGCGGAGACCCACCGGAGCACCGCCTCCTGGTCCGAGAGCCCAGCGTCCGAGAGTCCGAAGCCCAGAACGGAGCTTCGATACGGGGCCGTGACCACCACCACGTCCCCCTGAGCGGCCAGGAGGGAAGCATCCAAGAAGCCTGCATATATGAGAGACAAATATGAAT
This sequence comes from Periophthalmodon schlosseri, assembly GCA_000787095.1. Taxonomy (NCBI): domain Eukaryota; kingdom Metazoa; phylum Chordata; class Actinopteri; order Gobiiformes; family Gobiidae; genus Periophthalmodon; species Periophthalmodon schlosseri. The sequence continues at coordinate 5,225 of JACM01016875.1, read as the reverse complement.
ATTTATATTATTATAATTCTAGTAACAAACATACTTTAACAGTGTGAACAAGAGTGAACTCTCCAGGAAGACTTTAAAGGTCATATATTACACAAAAGTGACACTTGTTAGCTTTAAGCCATGTTATAATGCTGTTACCTCCTCAAAAACATACCTGGAGTTTCATTCACACATGTTTGAGTAACCCTTTATTATTAGTTTGTCTACATCTCCAAAGCTCAAAATGCTCTGTTTCACCTTGTGATGTCATTTAGTGGTAGCTGTCAAATTAACAGCTCCTTTTACCTTAGCCCAATTCCAGGGCTGAAATCATCCAAAAGATTCTAGTGAAGGTGTATGGAGTTAAAAAACAGTGGAGCACTGTATTACCCCATGACATCACAAGGTAGAACGCAGTGTTTTCTTTTTGAGACAAGAACTCGGCCTAAATATGCAGGGTTTGTGTGTTAAACATGTGTGAATGAAACAAAACACAACTCCAGGTCTGTTTGTGATGAGGAAATGACATTAGAACAGAGATCAGAAAATAGTGTAATATGGGCCCTTTAAACAGGAGGGAACAGTTTAAAAAGCTTTTATGTGTCTGTGTGTCCCTGACTGTGTGTCCCTGACTATGTCTCCCTGTGATGCTACTCAGACTGTTACTGTTTACCACACATGTGCTGCACTCATGTCATTACTGTGCTAATGTACACACCATAGTCTGTGTAAACAAGTGGACTGAGGGATTGTGACGTCACCCACAGTGTTCAGCTCCAAATGAAGCTCATCAAGGCCAACAGTTATAGCGGCTAATCTGAAGGCCAGTTCCATATCTGGAATTCCGATCGCGAGTATCATAGCAACCAAAGAGTCAGTCAGGAGCCAGGCTGTTGAAGGTAATGCCCTTCCCGCCCGCACCACTGGTTTGGCAGAGGGTGGGCGCTTAGCAACACTGTCAATCAAACCTGTTGCTAACACTAGTGGTAGTGACCTCGGAGAAAGAAGGTGCCTGATTTTTCTATTAATGTTCATATCTTGATTTAGGGACAAAATAGTGAAATAAAAACCCCAGGAACATGTAGAGCGGGTTAATACCAACACGTTAAGGTCAGAATGATGAGCCTGACAGCAGCAGTTACAGAGAGAGGGGCCACAATTTTTACATAGAAAGTGAACTGCAGCCAGAGTCAATAGAGCCAAAGTGTGCCCATGGATAGCTGCACATCACACTAGCGAGCAGCCCATTTAAAAAAAAAAAAGTACTAAAATGACTATGCGACGCTGCCAAATCCTACGAGTATCACCGATTAAGAAAATATAACTGAAGAAGGAAGTGCGTACGTCACTGTGGGTGCGTACGTCACAGTGGGTGCGTACGTCACAGTGGGTATGTACCTCACAGTGGGCGTGTACTGGTGGAGGTGGAAACGGGGGTAGATTGACAAAATGGCGTCTTGAACATAAGAGATTAAAGATTACTCAATCTGCGTACGTCACAGTGGGCATGTACCTCACAGTGGGCGTGTACTGGTGGAGGTGGAAACGGGGGTAGATTGACAAAATGGCGTCTTGAACATAAGAGATTAAAGATTACTCAATCATGAATCACTCCAAAAACAACTTCAGAGGCTTAATGAGAAGAAACAACTAGAACATGGTTAAAGCGATTAAAGAGACATATGAATATTAATATTATTATAATTATACTAACAGTAGAACTACCACACCTCATCCTCATGTACTAATACTAATACTACTACTATGTATACACATACTGCAAATACTACTACTACTACTACTGTATATTTACAATTACTAGTACTGCTACGACTAGTAGAGAGGGTCAGAGGAGAAGACGAGAGGGTCAGAAAAGCAGAGGAGAGGGTCAGAGGAGCAGAGGAGAGGGTCAGAGGAGCAGAGGTGAAGAGAGGAGAGGGTCAGAGGAGCAGAGGAGAAGAGAGGAGAGGGTCAGAGAAGCAGAGGAGAAGAGAGGAGAGGGTCAGAGGAGCAGAGGAGAGGTGAACAGGAGGGAACCACCTCGGAAGCCTACATATAAACAAGGAAAGTATTTATTTATTACATGACTCTAAGTCTTAACAATAAAACTACAGCAGTGTGGGTTTAAGTGCAGTTCTCTTCCTGACCTGAGGGGGCATTGTAGAAGAACACAAACACAGGTAGGGCTCCCCTCTGGAGACGTGGCGTAAACACGTTCAAGTACAGACAGTCCTCGCTCGCCCCGCTCTCTCTCTGGCCCGGCTCCACACAGGGGGGGCGGGGCTCCATGGCTTCAAGAACTCCCGTCCAATCAGGGGGCAGGGCAGAGCCGAAACGCAGCGATCCAATTGGAGGACGGGCAAAGGGAACGCCTAGGAACTGCACCACAGATCTGGTCCGGTCCGAGTCCACGACCATGTCCACGGTCCGGCCCCGAAGAGTCCGAGATTCGGAAAGGTCCAAGGTCTGAGTCTGGACCCGACGATCTGAGAGGCAGACAGCGAGAGTTAGACACAGACACACACACACACACAGACAAAGGCACAAAATCACAGTTAGACATAAACACACAACGAGGGGTTTTAGCCTGGACCTAAAAACCAAAACCAAAGTCCATAACAGAGTTTTTTTCAGAATTTTAAAATTAAGGGGCCCATATTAGGTTATTTTGAAATTTCTGTTCTAAGGTTGTTTCCTCATCACAAACAGACCTGGAGTTGTGTTTTGTTTCATTCACACATGTTTAACACACAAACCATGCATATTAAGAGGGTTCTTCTCTCAAACAGAAAACACTCTGTTTCACCTTGTGATGTCATGTGCATAATACATATGCATATGCATAATACAGGAAGTGCTCCACTGTGTTTTTAAACTCCATACACCTTCAACTAGAATCATTTGGATGATGGAATTACCAATCTCTACTGAAATAAAGGTAAAAGGAGCTGCTAACTTGAAAACTACCACTTCGTGACATCACAAGGTGGAACAGAGCATTTTGAGCTTTGGAGATGCAGACAGACTAATAATAAAGTGTTACTCAGACATGTGTGAATGAAACAAACTTCAACAACTTCAGTATGTTTTTGAGGAGGTAACAGCATTAGAACATGGCTTAAAGCTCACGAGAGTCACTTTTGCGTAATATAGGACCTTTAAAAATCAGCAAAATGGTTTAATAACATTTCAGAATGTTATTAAATATATATCGATTTTAAATAAAAGGTCTTTCATTAGTTTCCACAGAGCTGATCAGCCCTAAGCTTTCAGACTTTTTATATTAAAGTAAAGGGTTTGGATGATTCTCTCATTTTGACTTCATCTAGCAGATAAAACCTGCTGTAAATATAAATGATAGTTTTACCCAAATCAATAAACAGTTTGGGAAGAAAAGATGAAAAATATGTTTAAAATGACAGGAAGTAGAGAGTTTTGTTTTAGAGAGCCCCACACTGATGACATCACACTGATGACATCACACTAATGACATCACACTGGGAGAATTCTGTCTAAAAGTTCAGCACAATTACACAAGAAATAATGACATCACACTGGGAGAATTCTGTCTAAAAGTTCAGCACAATTTACACAAGAAACACGTTTCTCTGATACTTTAAACATGATTTCAACAAAATAAAAGTGTTTTCATATATTTTTATTTGTCAGACATTATCACTGTGAGATTAGAGGAGCTTTGGCCAGTGTACTACATGGTTGCTAGGTAACAGTTATGGATTGCTGAGTGTGATGTCATGATTTCCAACCAGGAAGTACAATTTGAAACCTAAAAAAATTGCCAAATTGGTAAAAAATGTTTTCAATTTTTAGTAAAATCTCAAATATAATGATCTTAACTGTGTTTTAGTCAAATGAATTTAGTCTAACCTGTCAGAGGCGCTTTAAGTCTATTGACCTTATTCTGTCCTGCTCTTTCTCTGTGGTGGCACTTCCGGTGAAGCAGAATCCCATTTGTTTATATGGAGAATTTGTTTTGGTTCTAAAATCTGACATAAAGTAGTGTTGATTTGTGTAAAATGTTGAATGTTCATGTGACCAACCCGTCACACTGCAGTGATTCTCTGGAGGCTTTAAAACGGCTCTGTGTCTGGATAGAACGCATTTACTGTGAGATCTGCCCCATGTGAAACAATACAACCCCAGTGACCACAGCAACGCACACGGACATTTCCCCAGTAAAGTGAATGGGAAAAATGAATGGTGAATTTATCTCTGGAACCAAGTAGAGATCCATCAAAGTCCTATTAAAACTTTGCAGCTGATGTCATCAGCATTCTCACTGCTCTGTCTGAAGCTCTGTTTCTCAAGTTAGACTTTAATCTGAGTTTTATTTTACCACAATCTGACCAGAACTGACTGATTTAGCTGGAACTACAAAAGGTGAGCTGATTTGTGCTGTTAAACAAGTCCCTCTCAAATAACATTTCTGTCACATGCTAGCTAGCATTAGCCAGCAGTTTTTCAGTTAGTCACTCTGACCTTTTTGTTGAAAATCAAACTCCAAAACAGGACCATGAACACTCGGATTGATCACAGGCTTCTGGAAATGTGCTCTTTAAATCTTTTTGTTTTGACAATCTTAAATCTCTTCTCAGCATGATGTCACTGCAAAATATAAATTCTGAGGAGGCAGGGCTTACCTGTGCGCACGTACACCCGAGGGGCGGGCTCTCGGATGGTCAGCTGACAGAATGAGGTGGGGCCACAGACTCTAGAGTCCGGATACAGCAGACAGCGAGCACCAGAGTCCAAGAACGAGACTGAGACTGAGAAACAGGATTCAGACTCCTGACAAGCTAAGGACAGAGACCAGAGATTAGGGTTAGACCAGAGACCAGACCAGAGACCAGAGACCAAAGACCAGACTAGAGACCAGACCAGAGAAAAGAGACCAGCAACCAAAGACCAGAGACTAGACCAGAGACAAGACCAGAGAACAGAGATCAGACCAGAGACCAGAAATCAGGGTTAGACCAGAGACCAGACCAGAGATCAGCAACCAAACAGAGACCAGAGACCAGAGATCAGACCAGAGACCAGACCAAAGACCAGAGACCAGAGACCAGAGACCAGACCAGAGACCAGAGACCAGAGACCAGACCAGAGACCAAACCAGAGACCAGACACCAGAAACCAGGGTTAGACCAGAGACCAAACCAGAGACCAGACACCAGAAACCAGGGTTAGACCAGAGACTGGACCAGAGACCAGCAACCAAACAGAGA
>JACM01072143.1:0-25545 GCA_000787095.1 Periophthalmodon schlosseri | reverse complement strand
AAAAAGGTTGGTGACCCCTGATATAGAGTCTATGGTTTAACTTAAGATGCCCTGAAAATACTTGAAGTTTTTAAAAATCCCTTTCAGAGTAAAAAAAAAAAAAAACACACCTTTGTATAACTTTATAATAATAGCATTTAAACTCACAAAATAAACAGTGAGAAGAGGCCAGTGATCAGGCCGTACTGAAGTCTAACCTACTGGAGACAAATGCATGGATAAGAAGACACGTCACATTGGGCTGGAGCTGAACGCTATGGGTGACATCACACTCACTTAATCCACTTCTTTGTACAGTCCATGTTTGGCACGTACAGAGGGGATGCAGACAGAGTTTTCTAGACTATGTGAGTGAGAATGAGGAAGTGGGCTGCTTTTTGCATCCACCATTTAACTGGATGCTCAGACTTCCCATCGATCGTAGCTGGTCCTCCTCACCCTCTCTCGCTCCTCATCTGTGACCATAGATGGGTAATCATTACCTACACTTGTACACAATTTAAAGATATTGTGCTTGTGTCTGCTATGTCGTTATAGCATATAGTTATGTAGTTGAAAATGAGCGATTAAAGATTGCTCAAACATGCATGAATCACTCCAAATACAACTTTTAAACAGTACGAACTATTCTACAGAGCTCTGGAGACTCCTGTTGCGCAGACCAAGATGCCCCTCTTCTAGCAATGAGAAACAAATAAGAAATGAGAATCAAATGTGTTTTTATTAAAGTGTTTTATTAAATCTCCCCCCGAGTTTATGAGTCAGTACCACATGTGTGCTTGATTGCGCATTAGAGCTCAAAGACTTTTATCCTACCAGTCTGCAGTTTACCCTCACAGTCCAAGGGACTCATGTATGGGCACATCTGCTCCCCTGACTGTCATCCTAAACACAGCTGAGTGCCACTGACTCTGGGGTAAATGAGCAGAGATACAGGGCTAACAACTTTAGCTTTAGCTGCTGGTGTTGTGAATGAGCCTACGCTATAAACACTGTGATACCTGTATCAGATCATTGAATTGTTCATCTATGTTTGTTGTATCTGCCCCTATTCAAATAAAATAAAAAAAAAAACTCTTCCTCTGGAGCAGGGGAGTGCTATGGCCGGGCTGAAGCTTTAAGCACTTTTTTGGACTAGTTTATGAGCTCATTTAATGTGCAGCGATGCCATAGCTGTTTAGTCCTTCACACTGTGTTCTCTCTCTCTACGCTCTCCAGCAAATTCAAATAATAACACAATATCTCTTTTCATACATGTTTAACATTATGCAAAAAAAAATGAACTGTATAATAAAACTATGAAATTATACAGGGCGTTCATTAAGTCTCTTTACAAATTTAAAATGTAATTACAAAGGCAAGTGATAAGATATATTAATTAGATTTGTTCTATTGTACTCAGTGCTTATAAAAGTTTTTAATCACATTGCATTTTTGTAGTTCAGGCATCCTGTTGATTAAAGAGGCATCCTTTTGAATGAACCCTTAAGAAATGACTCCTCCTCATGAGAAGGCACAATGTGGATCATGGTTCATTGAGACTAAATGGGACACATAGACTCAACGAAACTACAGAACAAAGTATGGAAGAGGTCCACCATCACAAGACAGGGAGACAGGGAGACAGGGAGACAGGGAGACAGGGAGACAGGGAGACAGGGACAGTGTTAAAGATATCGTGTATCGAAAAAAGATATGGGACATTACTGAACTAAAGCAAAGATAACAGATGTGATTGCAGCCATTGAGGAGGCTCTGCTACAGCGAACACGGCAAGAAATCGAGTATCGTCGTGATCTGCTTCGTGTGACTAATGGTGCCCATATAGAGGTGTATTAAATGAGATTTTTAAAAAAAAATGGAAACCACTGAGTACAATAGAACAAGACTGATTAAGATATCTCAATTGTCTTTGTAATCTTTTTTTTTTTTATTATTATTGTAAAGAGACTTTATGGACACCCTGCATATCACAAAATGAAATCTCAATGCTTTAGTGCATTCTAATAGAGTACATTCTTGTTAATGAAAAAAAACAAAACAAAAATAAACAGAATATCCTGATATGCTCAATAATCTGATTATTACAGACTCATTTCTAAAGTCACCTCCTCCAATCAAGTCTGCTAAGTCCCATCGCTGTGCCCTGAGTGAAGTGAATATAACATACTCGCTGACAGAAACATTCGGAGCCCACTTTAGCTCTAACATGTGCAGCAGTGGATGGTAAACACAGGGCCTTTTGGATTTTCTGCAGTGGCTTTTTTGTTATAAAGGAGTGAGTGAAGTCGGTAGCACTTTTTTCATTAATGTCTATATGGCTTTTTGACTGGTAATGTCGTCATTTATCTCCGGCAGACACAGGGCCGACGGCAACACATTAATGGACAGACTACATCTAGTTTGCCTATGCTATTTACAACCTTGTATATGCAGGTCTGTGTTGACCTTTAAATATCTGTTTTTTGTTTGTGACGTCATGTTTTAATCTGCTATTTAACCTACGCAAGTAGAACAGAGACAATGAGACATGAAGTTAGTTAATGTCAAACTAGAAATGAAATTGGCCAGCTTTGTCGTACAGGGCTCAGAATAGGCCCGCAAGATTAATCGCAATTAAATCAAAATTGCAATTTGAATGGACATAATTAGAAAATGACAAAGGCTGTGATTTTTTGAATTCCATAATTGCCTCCACAAACAATGAAATCTCCTGTCTTATTCACTGTGTTCTGGACGTTGCTGTGGGCACTTCCATCGTCATCAGGGTTGTATTATTTTCCATGGAGCTGCTGATCTTGACAGCAAATAAGTTCTATATGGACTGCAGGGCCGCCTTAAAGCCTCCAGAGAATCGGTGCAGTGTTGAGTTGTTGATTGCGTCAAACTGAGGAGGTAAAGGGTGCTGTTTATCCAGGGCCCAGTGCCCTCACACAGTCTGTAATGGGCATTTTTCATCAGACATGTACCACCACAAAGAAAGTGCGGTTTAGTAGCATTTAAGCAAAAATGGGCAGGGCCGAATAAAGTAAATTCTGCATACAAACTGCTAACCCTGTAGTTTAGATCTGTACAAACATGTTCTGAAATATGATTCTTGTATTAATCTGTCAATTCATATTTCCGTCTTGTTGTCAATTTTTCTGGACACTGCTACTGTCAATTCATATTTCCGTCTTGTTGTTGGATTCGAGCAGAATCCTATGTTTTAAAACATAAATCACAACTCTAGTAACAATGCTTGTCAGAAAAAAAACCCAATTCAATTCAGGGGCGGTGCCAGACATTTTTGGTTGGAGGAGCTATGGGGGGGCTAAGTTCTTCAATGAGAGTGCTCACTTAACATGTTCATTTAGATCCTTTGGATGTGAGCGCATGTCCTCCTCCGACCATGTTTGAGTCGCTATTTTACACAAGTTTAAATGTAGTTAGCCCCTGTAGTGACTTATGAAAACTAATATGGATTTTTTTATACTGCAGTCTCAGTTTGTACACTTTGTGGTCGCCATTTGAACATTTTAGTCGAGACTGAATGTGCTATGAAAATGGCCCCCCCGGCGCCACCCCTGGCCCTAGTTCAGAACAAAACTATAAACCAGTTCTAAACCTCGACTAGGTCAGGGCTAACAAAAGTCCATCCATTTCCAAGTCCATTTTCTTGCGCTTTATCCGGGGCCGAGTCACGGGGAAAGCAGTCTAAAGAGGGATGCCCAGACTTCCCTTTCCACCCACATTTCCTTCAACACTTCCAGGGGGATTCCGAAGTGTTCCCAGGCCATCTGAGAGACATAGTCCCTCCAGCGTGTCTGGGATCTGATCGGGTGCTCTTGTCCTTTTGGTGATCACTCAAAGCTCATGACCAAAGGTGAGAGTTGGAACAAAACAACAGTCTGCTGTCGGTTGTTACATCATTCTCGTCCAACCACAGACTTGGTCATAAAAAAATAATCCCAAGTGCGTCCCTGGTAGGTATTTCTAAACAGAATGCCTTTTCAAACACGCAATGTTCTTCAGACTCTTTTTTTTCTCATATATTTGCTTCTGAATTACATTGTCTGGTGCGAAGGACATTTACCTGAGCTACAAGAAATATAAGACACATGGAGATGCAAGTAGTACAACACTCAATACTTGGATTTTTTTGTTGTACTTTTGATGGTTTTATGCACTTGTATTATAGCTAGAACATTAATTTGCTTTGCCTGCTTTGTTCCCATGGTTGTTTTTAGGCCTGTCACGATAACACAGTTTGAAGTGCTGAAGAAAATAGAGACAATAGACGATAATATTGAAACAAATTTATGCCACTGACACAATAACCCCCCAAAAACTATGTGTAATATGGTTAAAAACATGAACAGCAACAAAATAAATAGCAGAATGAAAGACTTTAGTTAGGATACATCAAGAATGAGTCATAGGAGTTACTGATTCAACCCTCTACACCTCAAATCTTATCACAGCATAGAAAAATAACTAAAATGTCCCCACCAAAAAAAATGTTTCGATAAGTAATGACAAGTTGATAACACGATCTTGACACGTCTAGTTGTTTTATTTTATTTTTTTTCCCCCTGTAACATTTATAACCCCACCACAGTCACAGTATTATGGTAGAACAAACTTTCTTAGGAAAAAAGGTGTATTGTACCTTAGACAGGGGATCGAATCCAAACCACCCTTAGACTTAAAGTGGGATTAAACACCTAAACTCCACCCACAAGCGCATTTCAGATAGAGCTGCCTCAAGTAAGTCTAAATCTTAAAACACAAGATGCATTGTACTGCAATTATCCCACTTCGATGCAAGGAAGTGTTGCTATAACTCTCTTTGACTTCAAATCTTTAGCACCCCGGACACTCTTCTTCCTTTTCTCTGTAAATACGTCTGGAGCAGAACATAAAAAGCTCAGAGTGAGTGAATTAGAAGGTCAGCAGCAGGCCTCTGGGAGAGCCATGTTTCTTGTCATGATGCAGATTGAGAAACAGAGAGGGAGGGGGGCGGGACCTGGAGGAGTAAAGGGGAGAGTGAGAGGGAAGGAGGGGCGGGGTCTGGAGGACTAAAGCGGAGAGTGATGGGGAAGGAGGGGCAGGGTTTGGTGGACTAAGGAGAGAAAGAGGGGAGGAAGAGGGGCGAGGTTTGGAGGTCTAAAGGGGAGAGTGAGAGAGGTGGAGGAGGGACAGGATCTGGAGGTATAAGGAACAGTGTGATTGGTCTAACAGGTATCCACACTTCAAACTCCGCCCCTGCAGCCAGGTTTTCGTAATCAGAAAGACCTGGTTGTAATAAGGGCAACACACATTAAAATTGTGACCTTCTTGACCAGAAAGCTGCAAATGTACTTAGTTACACACAGTTTGGTCGTGTTTATTTCCACTTTAAAGGATTAATGGTTTGGATCCATTAGGGTCTCATTATCTGTAGGACATTTGGTTCATTTGTGCCTGTTTTTAGACTGAAACGTCCGGCTCTTTTTGAGAACACAGACACATGCCGTTTCACAGATCTCCCGCTCATTATCATGTGGTGAGCCGGTTCTGCTCACATGAGGTGCTCCTGGGGTCACTTCCAGAAAATGAAAAGTAACAGCATCAGTGGGGTGCGCCTTTGGTTTGACCACTATCACTGAAAAGTCCCAGATCAGGGCAGGATCTCAGTAGAGTGATTGAAATGTCTTAAAATCTGTGTGAATGTGCCATGTGTGGCAAATTAAAGTTCATATTAAGTTAAGTTAAAAATATATATATATATATATTATCAGATTTAGACCATAACTAAAGATGCAACAATCCAGGTTTTTCAGTTCGGATACTTATACTTATTCAAAATCGACTTTTTAACCTTAGAACCATGTTATATTTTTGTTCCTTCATTAAAAAACGTAGAGTGGACTGAGTGTGACATCACCCATAGTGTTTTGCTCCAGTCAAATGAAGCTCATCGAGGCTAACAGTTATAGGGCGAGGTCCATCTTTGGAATTACGACTGTGAGTATCATAGCAACCAAAGAGCCAATCAGGAGCCGGAAGTGCGTCCATGCTCACTTCTTATTTGGAATGCAGTGGCTAGCAGGTTAGCTATGTCCATTTATATATGCAGTCTATGGAAAAAACATACCTGGAGTGGTATTTTGTTTCATTCACACTGGTTTCATGAATCTATTAATCGAAATTCAAACTTTAAGACCATAAATAATCACCAGACTCATTCTACGGTCAAATTGTACTTGCAGTGAACGCGTGGCTCTGTTAGCATAGCATTCATGTTGCCCAAGTTTCATTTGTTTCATTTCTCTTTGTTCATTCCCATTGCTAACAGCAACAGCAGGGAGCTCCGACTAAAACTGAGGTGTAGTTTATAAAGTATTTTCTAAATGCAGACATTGTTTTAGTTTTTTATTTTATTTTTGGTTAACTTAGAAGGTGACCAGAGGTGACCAAGGTGACCAAATACATGTTTAAAAGAGAATTAAAGCCACAAGAATGCTGAATATGTGTTCTTTAAAGCAACATTGTGCAACTTTGGTGGCACGTCACCTGCATAAATTAATAGAAATAGTAAGTTAAAATCATACCGTACTGTGGAATATTATAACCAAAGGAACAACATTTTGGAAACAAGCAGGAGGAGGCCCTCTTCCGAACCAAATAAGAGTCAGTAAGGATGATAATTTTGTACGTTCTTCAGTGTAATAATAACATCCAAAATTAAAAAGAACATGCTTTAATTTTAGTTTTAGGCCAAAAAAGTGCACGGTAGGGCTTTAAAGGCGCTGATTTTTACAGTCTTAAAAGAGTGAAAAACAGAACTAATTCATTTTAAATGGTTATTCCTCACTTACCTTATGCATTCCGAGCATCGTAATTATTCACCAAGATGAGTATATAAGCACTTTTCACAACTCTCAAAGGCCAGAGTTTCATGCTAATGTGCACTTCTAGTGAGGGACCATAAAACGCTTTATAATTACATGCAGACAGCATGCAGAAGACTTATTTTGACCTCAAGAGCTGCTTGAGTCACCTGATTTGTGTTATGTATAGAACTATTTCACTATGAGGAAAAAAAAAATAAAGATATCATGTTCTGAACTGCGCTAATGGTATGACTCAAAACCGCATCGACAGTTATAGATTTTGATGACACATGCGTAGCTTGTGGGGCAATATTGTGGTTAATCTGCCCTCCATTTTGAACATCGACTGTCTGCATGGAGCGACCCCTGACATGACGTGGTCCTTGTGCTCCATTATAAACAGTGGTCAGGGCACATACACAGTAACTCGTTTTGTCTTTCATAATCGTCCCATTTCTTGGTAAAGTCATGGAGCAAAATGAAGGACTAACAGCAGAGAATGAATTAAAAGCTCAGTTTGATAATAGCTCACGAAACAACAACAGTAATAGCGGTGTCTGTATCTCAAAAGTGAAGCCATTTTTTGTTCAAACAGCCCTGTCTCATTCACTGTTTGAAAATCCTCTTAAAAGCTTTCACGTTCTAGAATTTGTTGATATTATAGTTTCACACGGAGAGCAGGGGTCTGTGTAACTCTATTGGAGAATCACTGAAATCTCCAAACTTATGATTCACAAATGTTGAACTTTCTCATTATTTATTTGGTTTTGGCTCCACAAACTTGTCATATTTATTTTGTGACTTAAAGTCCTTTCAACTGACAACAATTACGTCTTTGGGGTTGAATAACGGCACCACTTTATGAAACTATTGTGAAAATGTAGTTCTAGATGTTGAACTTAGTGCCAGTTTTGGTTTCATGTGGATAGGCCCGTTAATTACAGAGATATTAAAGTCCTATATTACGCAAAATGGATTCTTGTGAGCTTTAAGCCATGTTATAATGTTAAACATACAGTACCAGGAGTTGTTTTTTCATTCACACATGTTCGAGTCATCCTTTATATTTAGTCTGTCTACATCGCCAAAGCTCAAAATGCTCTGTTCCACCTTGTGATGTCATGAAGTGGTAGTTTTCAAGTTAACAGCTACCTCTACCTTTAGTTCAGCAGATTGACAATTCCAGGGCTGAAATCATCCAAATGTTTCTCATGAAGGTGAATGGAGTTTAAAAAGCAGTTGAGCCATCCAAATGTTTCTCATGAAGGTGAATGGAGTTTAAAAATGCAGTGGAGCACTAGAGGTGGAAGTGTTTTCAGTTTGAGAGAAGAGCTAAATACGCAGGATTTGTGTGTTAAACGTGTGAATGAAACAAAACAAAAACTCCAGGTATCGTTTTGATGAGGAAACAACATTATAACGTATAAAATAGCATAATACAGGCCTAAACCAGGTCAACAAATCTGAAATCTGACAGTTAAACAGCTAATTTCACCATAAAATTCTCAGCTCATTTTTACACTGTTTAGATTATATTTAGACTGTTTAGATTATACAATGTGAGATGTCATCAGGGGCGTCGCACTGGGGGGGTAAAGGGTACTGTTTACCCAGGGCCCAGTGCAGGGAGGGACCCTCACAGACTCTGTAATGGGCATTATGTAGTGTGGGCCCCACAAGATGATTTTTACCTAGGGCCCAGAATGTAAACCCCTGTCATACTTTCAGATGGGTGCAAGAGTCACTACCCTATTGATTACATTGTACTTTGCCATGAAATATAATTAAAAGGTAAATAAACACAAACATAAAGTGCTGAACCTGATCATTTGTATCCATGACTAGACCAATACATTTGTTTATATGACAACACAAACAGCATTTTGAAGGTGCTATGTGTAGTTTATATTTCTTCTTATTTTACCTTTTTATGGATCTATATTTGTACTCAAGAGCTGATCCTTTTACCGTCTGCTGTGACCGCCCCTTTAAGCCAGTCGGGTTAATTACATTTTCGAGTGGCCGGGTCAGTTTTTCCGCAAAATCTATGGCTGTGACGTGATGCTCGTTCATGCGTTCTCCATGGCGACATGTTAGAACTGTTTCAGAGTCGCCACTGAAGCAAACAGCATGATTTTTATAATCAGCTGAACCCACAGTCACAGTCACCGTCTGCACAGGGTTAAGCTGCATTAGTGCGTTGTCTCCTGTCCAACCTTTTCACAATAAAGCCCTTTGTGCAGGTGGTAAACACTGGAGCTTTTATATTGAAAACACCACGGGAAGTGTCTAGTTATTTATTGCAGAAACTTGACATTGCAGATGCGCTGAAACTTTTGCAGAGATTTTTTTCAAAGACAGGATTTCATCTCTACACCAGGGGCGGCGCCGGGGAAGGGCGGGGCATTTTCATAGCACATTCAATCTTGACTAACAATGTGCAAATGATTTCATATTAGTTTTAATAAATCACTACAGGGGCTAACTACATTTAAACTTATTTAAAACATGGTAGATGGAGGAGGTGGGCTTGCATCCATAAAAGGATCTAAATGAACATGTTAAATGAGCGCCCCCACTGAAGAACTTAGCCCCCCCATAGCTCCTCCAACCAAAAATGTCTGACGCCGCCCCTGCTATACACGGACCACGATAAAACAAAGAGAGAGAGATGGGACAGGAGCACCGGGACAGATCGCTCCTGCCGCACAGATGCAAACTCCCAGTTCATTTTAAACTACAGTTAGACTTAGGCCAATTCATTTGTTAAATGCATTCAGCCTATTGCACAGTAAGCTTACATTTTGTCTGCAGTTTACTTTTTGTTTGTTTCAGACTGAATCAAACATAGTCAAAATAGGCTACTTATTTCAAAGTACAGCCTTTTTAATGAACGCAGGGAGGCTCTGGCAGGTCAGAGAAAGGCATAATTGGGGTTGGCAAAGTCACTGCTCTCACTCTCCCTCACCGGCCGATGCCCTGCGCTGTGGTTGGGCAGCTGTGATGTGCGACGGGGAGAGCGCATGAGCAGATAAATAAATTTGAAATCATGAAATCATGAATTACAATGAAAATAATGTTTTAATTCAAAACTCAATGCCATCAAACGTTGTTCACGTACGAGCACGGGTGGAGCTGAACAGGATGAACGAGCAGGCTGCCGGGTTACTATAGTGATAGAATTATTGTAATCAAACTCCACATAGCACCTTTATCAATATACATTTTATTTGCCCACATGTGTATTAAATATTACTGGCCTATATAATACCGTGATCTAATCTGAAACCCATGGGGATTTTAGAATGTTGTGATGCCACATGAACTCAACCTATTATTCTCAAATGACATTAGACATGCACCTTTGATTCCAACCTCGTCCCATGTGTCACTAATGAACCTGCCTAATGATTATACACAATGACTATTACATACTGTACACACATACAGCATAAGCAACAATAAAAGCATACAAATAATGGCCAGGTACACGTCTTTATTCCAGGAAATGGAAAGCAGTTATTGGAAATAGAAACCATTAATAAAACACATCAAATACAAAGGCCTGATGTCTCTTCAGGGACTGTTTAGAATTCCTTGACCCATGGGACAACCAAGTGTACCATAACCTTACTATTGATTAAAGTGAACTAAACCTTACATAATGAGGACTGGAGATCAAATGTGACCTATCTACACTAAAAACAAGAAAGGATTTTGTAACTGACTATTTATTTGCTACTAAAAACTGTTTTCGGAAGATCCACAAATGTTGAATCTTATTAAGGCTGTCATGAACAAATTCTGAAGTTCGATATATCGCTGAAGTAAATATAGATGATAAATGATAATATTAAAACTAATTCATGCCACTGACACAAAAACCCCAACATTTTTCTAAAAATAAGTTGGTAAGTGTAAATAAGTCGATATAGTGATTATAGTGACAGGAATAAACCATATTTGTTATGATTGCCTCCACAATTATACCAATTAATGTTACATAGAAAAGCTTACATTCAACTTTATTGCCTTTAGGGGAGACCGGGGTTGGTTGTCTCATGGGTAGGTTGTCACTTTGCATTTTACACACACCACACCAGGGGGCGCTGTGGCTTGACGTTGTTATCAAACATTAAGTTAAACATCCTTTTTCCTCTGCCTTAATATTGTTCCAAAAACACTAAAAACCTTCAAATGAGAACAGAATTTGTGTTTTTGATGGGTCTGATTAATTTTCCATGTTTTTGGTGTTTGGCTATAAAAATTTTGAGTTATATTTCTTGATTTTAAAAATGCCTTTGGCACCGTAAATCATGAAGTCATACTGATGAAACTGCATAGCTTTAATTTGCTCGCTGGGGTTTTAAAATGTGTTGAGTCATACTTGATGAATAGCTCGCAGTCGTCGTAAGAATTGGAAACCATTACTCAGCCTCTCTGTCTTAATATAGGTGTCCCCCAGGGTTCAATATTGGGGCCTTCATAATTTTTGTTATACATAAACAATCTTACCGTGGTGTGTTCAGATATTTACACTCAAATGTTTGCAGATGATACAGCCCTTTACACTTAATAACTTACAGAATCAATGGTCCACGTTACATCCTGGTTAGAAGAAACTTTACTCGGTCTGATAATCAATAATCAAAATTGTGCCTGATTATAAATATTTAGGGGTTTGCCTCAACAAAACACTTTTATATTTAAAACACAGATGAAGTCAGTGTGTCAAACTGAGTCTTTCAAATGTTCGCTTTACAAGGCCACAGCTATTAATACAGGCAACTACAGCTTATGTTATTGTCACATATGAAATATTGCCTCATTACAATGGTCCAATGCAAATGCAACCATGCTTAAACCATTAGAATCCCTCTATAAGCAAGCTATAAAAGTACTTGACCAAAAACCGCAACGATACCACCTCTGTGCAGCCCTACAGAAATATAAACGTTTAAACTGACAAAACATGATTAAATATGTAAACTTGTGCTTAATGTTTAAAGAGGTCTGTGGCCTGTCCTCGCATCCCCTTGGACAGTTTGTAAATGTAAGATCTGCCGCTGTTGGAACCACCAGGGGGCAGCAGAGGGGACTGTCCCACTGAGGAGAAGTGTGTTTGGGCAGGAACTGTACCTGTGATCATCAGGGAAATGGACACATACAACACATTTAAAATACACCTGAGAATGTGTTTTTTTTAATAATCAAACCTGTCAGCGTTCTCACTATGTATGTACTGTTTAAGTGAGTCATAGAGATGCAGGGATATGTTTGACTTGTTTTGTGTTTTTTACAATGTTTTTTACAATGTCTTTTATTATATATCTTATATGTCTGTGTATTCTAATATTGCCTTTGGTTTTTAGGGAGACTTTTTAACATGTGTCCAGGCAGCAGATGAAAAATAGAGATTTAGGCTCATTCTGGTGCATTTACAGAAATGTGTATTAATGTACATTGTCCCTGTTAAATAAACTAATAAACAAACAAATAAATTAATAAATACATAACCAATAAAAACCAAAACCAATTGTCAAAAAGTCAGTTGGGGCTGGTTGTCTCATGGAGCCTGAGGTTGGTTGTCACAATTAACAATAGGGTGGGGCATGATGTTGTAATAATGAGGTGATAGAGACCTGGGGTATTAAATAAAACAGTAGCTTTTGTAGAGCCTATATCTCCAACACCGTTCCTTCATTTTACAGCTTTGTACGAAGTAAAAATCAAACAAACAGGTGGTTGCTCAAATTCATAGTTGGCAAGTGTTTTCAATTTTATTTCATTATTTTATCTCAAAAGACAAAAAAGCTACACAGAAAATGTCATTAAAAACAGAAACAACAAACCCTACATTGTGACAACCTGCCCCAGCATGGGGCAGGTTGTCACAATCGATTTTGTTAAAAATGTACTCAGACCCATTTTAAGCCCAGGCTTCACGCTTTGATTTCATTTATGTTTGACTTGTGGGATGTTCTGGTGCAATTTGCTCTGGAGTAAAACGTGACAACCAACCCCGGTCTCTATATTTTTACCAGAGCAACGAAATGCAGTGTAGCATCTAACCAGAAGAGCAAAGAAATAATACTAGATACAAATGTATATAATGCTCTAATTTTTTTTTTTTTTTTATTTGTACTGCAAAGAAGATAAACTGTTTTAAAGTATAGGGATTCTAAAATGCTGTGATGTCACGTAGCCTCTTCACAGACATAGACGACAAACCACTTAAACTACGACTATATTATAGCCCACTGTATATGGCAGTCACTTGCTGCCTGTTAGCACGAGCTTGCCACCACATTTCTCAGACATGTTTTTCCTAAATAACGATGGCTGTATGTTCTGTGTGCAGACTCCATTGTGATCGGTTTCTGGGTGGGCCTGGCGGTCTTCGTCATCTTCATGTTCTTCGTCCTGACTCTGCTCACCAAGACTGGAGCTCCACACCAGGAGTAAGTCCTCAGGCCCAGAGCAGAGCTGGTCCTTTCACCAACCTATACACTCTCTAGCACAGGGGTGTCCAAACTATGGCCCGGGGGCCAAATGCGGCCCTCAGACCAATTTTTATTGGCCCTCAGGCCTTCAGTTGAAGTGGCCCAATTGATCATAATCAGTACTTTTTACGGCAAATTTGAGTAATCCTACCACTATAGCCTAAATAACATCACATTGCATTGTCATACAGACCTAAAATTAATGTTTCCTGTTGCCTTATTTATGATGTCAAAACTATGTTAAATGCACCATCTGAATTATCCACTGTATTGGCCACTGGTCTGTGGCCCTCCGTGTCGAATATTTTTCAAAATATGGCCCTTGGTGAAAAGAGTTTGGGCACCCCTGCTCTAGCATCTTAATAATAAAGTAATAATGCATTAGTTTTATATAGCACTTTTTCCAGATGCTCAAAGTCGTTGTACAATTTTGTCCATTATTCATTCACTCCACACTTTATGGTCGTAAGAAACTATTGTAGCCACAGCTGCCCTGGGGCAGACTCATGGATGCAAGGCTGCCAATCTGCACCTTCAGCCCCTCCGACCACCACCAACACTCACACACACACACCACACTGATACCAGGCAATGTGGGTTAAGTGTTTTGCCTAAAAACCCAATAACAGTTTCGTCACAGCTGCCTCACTGTGGCACCTGGAATTCCCAGTGGTTTTCCATCCAATTACTAACCAGGCCCAGTCCTGCTTTACTTCTGAGATCTGATGAGATCAGGCTTTAGCAAGGAGGTGTGGCCACTCTGTGGGCCCTGCAGACAGTCTGACCCTAGAGAAAGGTGCTAAAGGAAGTCAGGAGGTATTTGAACTACACAGCAGTTTTCAGTAACTTCAACACTTTATAAGGTCTCCAACTGGGAATAGTTTCACAGACAGTAAAACCAGTGCATACAAGTTACAACGTCTCAGTCGCCAAACAAAACAATGAACGAGGACATAAGAGCAATGTAGAAAAGTTGAAGTTAAGTGCAATAGAACAATACAGGGCAGCAGCATTAGATTAGTACTATGGCATTTACACTGTATTTTATATAAAGGACTGTTTTGAGCTTTTAATTATGTTTTAATGTCCCCTCACCAAAAACATATCTCGAATTTTTTTATTTTAAATTTTTTTGCTTAGTTCATTATTCCATTAATCCAAAGTCGTTTTCTCTTAGCATTAAAAAATGCTCTGTTTGCATTTTGCCCGTTTAGTTGTGTCACAGATAAAACTCCAGACTTCTTCTGTGCAGTTTTTAAGTCCATAAACCATCACCGGACTCATTCTGTGGTGAAATTGTGTTCACAACAAACACATGGCTCTATTAGCATAGCATTCACGGGGGGATAAGGACTTTTGTTTATTTTTCAATCCTGGGACTGAATGATCCAGCACTCCAGCGCCTAAATGCTTCATTAAAAACGAAGGTTTAGTTTATGAAGTAACAAGAAGTCCAAAGAAGTAATGTGCAATTTCAAGAGAGTTACAGCCCTGGGAATGAAACTGTCCCAGTCTGCTGGTTCTAGCCTCTCGCAGGGCAGGAGGGTGAATAGTGTGTGGGCAGCACAACTTTTTGAAGTCATTGTTAAAGAGGGGGTATTATGCAAAAATGACTTTTTGGAGCTTTTGACGTTATAATGTTGCCTTGGCATCGCGGATCTTTAATGCAAAATTATTCACTGTGAATTTTACACACTGTATTTAGACTTTTAAATTTGAGGGCTTAAAAATATATGCGCTGAATAAAACTACAAACTAAATTCATTTACCTAAGAATATGATGTGAAGAAATGTTAGTGAAAGCCATAGACTGTATATATAAATGGACATAGCTAACCTTGCTAGCCACCACGTTTCAAGTAGGAAGTGATCATGGGCTGCGCTTCCAGCTCCATCAACTCTGGCTCCAATTCACTTTACATTAAAAAACTGTGGCTCCTCTCTCTGTAACTGCTGCTTGAGCTTCTTTTGACTGGAGCCAAACGCTATGGGTAACGTCAGACTCACTTAGTCCTTTATACAGTCTATGGTGAAAGCTAAGGGCCCTGTGGCAGGTCTGAGTACACACACCTCTAATTGGCTCTCGCAGCTTCCATGGAGCGTCAGCAGGTTGTGTTCATGTGACAGCACAACTTTCTAATCCCTGTTAGTTTAAACTGAATATGCTGTGGGCCTATGGCAGGCTGGACGGCTCATTTTACCAAAACACAGAGAAAGATTTGATATTTTCTATATTTATATTTAAGAAAAAAATATATACAATTTTTTCCCCAGTTTGGCATATTTCTAGGTTTCAAATTTTACTTCCTGGTTAGAAATAATGTCATAACACTAGGTAATTCCATAACTGTTACCCAGCAACCATACACACTAGGCCAAAACTCCTCTAATGTAGCCCACACATTTTGTAGTGTTACGTATAAAAAAATTCTCCTAGTATGATGTTGTCAATATGGAACTCTCTGCTTTTATTATTTTATTTTTGTAACATACATCATTACGTACATCATTTATATTTACAACAGATATTAAGTCAAAATCAGAGAATGATCAAAAGCTGTCACACGACTGTCCTGACCTTGTTATTGTTAATAACTCTGTAATTCCTGGGCCTATCCACATGAAACTTAAACGGGCACAAAGTTTAACAGCTCTTCTGTCGGCGTAAATAAACAAAATGTTTTGGAAAGCGGTGTTACAATTACACGACCTTGAATGCTCGTATTGATCACAGTCTCCTGAAAATGTGCTGTTTAAATAAATTTTAAGGTTTCAGACAATGTCAAACGATTTTAGGCTGTCTCTGCTAATGTGTGCGTTGCGTCACCATGGTTACTGCTGAATTTTCCACCGTACGTGTACATGGGCCGCATTGGTGGGTTTCAGATTGTAGACTGTGATGATGTCATGCCGCCATATGAGGGGCAAGAGCCAGTTTTCCCCATTGATTACACTGTACTTTCATAAGAAATGTCCACAAGGGAAATGCACTAATGTTGAACCTGATCTATTAGTGACTAGGCCCAAATACAACACAAATCTGCATTTTAACAGTATTCATTTTACCTGCCTCCATCTGTATTAAAGGGCCCATATTACGCAATTTTCTGATCTGTTTTAATGTTGTTTCCTCATCACAAACAGACCTGGAATTGTGTTTTGTTTCATTCACACATGTTTAACAACAAACCCTTGCAGATTTAGGTTTAGAGTTCTTCTCTCAAACTGAAAACACACTGTTCCACCTTGTGATGTCACAGAGTAATACAGGAAGTGCTCGACTGTGTTTTTAAACTCCACACACCTTCACTAGAATCACTGGATGATTTCAGCCCTGGAACTGCCAATCTCTACTAAACAAAAGGTAAAAGGAGCTGTTAACTAGAAAACTATCACTTCATGACATCATAAGGTGGAACAGAGCATTTTGAGCTTTGGAGATGTAGACAGACTCAGATGTGCTAAAGCCGTCTGCAGAGAGAGGAGAGTACTTCAGACTGAGAGCCCTGTGTGTGCGCTTAGACCAGACAAAATGGGTGACAGGCCCGTGGCACTTGGAGATCTCACATGGATGGTTCCAGTGCGAACAGAAGAGGAGTGAGAGCGAGAGCAGCACACCCAATTATTTTGAAATGTGTCAAATTACAGGGTAGTATTTCTGTTCCCAAAACTAGATTTAATGAAGGGTGGTCGAGCAGTGATGCAGATACTCTACTCAAGTAAATGTGATTACACAAAATAGTACTAGACGCAACATTTTGTACTGTTTATCATTTCAAGTTCTGCTCAGGGTTGCCAGATATGTGCATTTTCTAATCACATATTTAGAGGCACACTTGGTAACTTTTCAGTGTGCCACCCGCTTTTCTCCATGGATATGTTATTGCTTAAAGGTTCTATATTACAAAAAATGAACTCTTGGGAGCTTTAAGCCATGTTATAATGCTGTTAGCTGCTCAAAACATGTCTGGAGTTGTGTTTTGTTCCGTTCACACATGTTTGAGTAACGTGTAAATGAAGTTATAAGTTTATAATTTTACTTCCTGGTTGGACACAGGCTGCAGAAATGACATACGTAGAGGTAATTCCAGGTCTGTTACCTCGCAACTATACTGTGAACAAGGACCAAAGCTTGTCTAATTTACACAATGGTGAGTATTAACACCTTTATTTTGTTAAATGAAGGGTTAATCTGTCAGAAAAATGCCTTCCTTACACATAAATACGCTCTGTGCACAGTAGCACACTAGCTACCTCACTGTGTCTCAAAGCACTTTACTAACATTCAAATTAAATAAAATAAAGACTACACATTTTTTTTTTTTTATGTGTAGAATACTTCAGTTTGTGTTGTTGTTTTAATATATATATTATGCCTCATTAGCATTAGCGTTAGCACTGAGACATCCACCCGCGGCTCCCTGTCCCATCAAACCAAGACATAATTAGAAAAACATGAAAACCTGTCACATGCACTTTAATTTGTTTCAGCCCTATTGCATGTGTCTCTTCATGTATAAGTATGTACACATCAACCTTTTTATATATTCTGCAGGATTTCACACTTCAGTTCAACAAGACACTGCAGAGGCTGTTATCTTCCCTTGTGCAGAACTATAACTAACCAAGAACACTCCAGCACACAGGCTCTACCCTCTGGGATCATTTAGCCTCTGCTCTCAAGTCCATTTCCACACTTTTTTTCTGAATGAATGAATTAATTTATTTTATTATTGAGTCTTACATACTAAAATGCCAAGCCCTTTAATGGGTCTATAAGACACCATTAACAAAATACAATAAAATACAATAGGCCAGCAGCCAGACGTGTGTTACAAACACCAATGGACTCATTTAAACAAATCATTTTCTGGCTTCTTTCAGGCTTTACAGAGAAATTATGCCAACTTATAAACATTAGAATGAAACAACCATTTCATCTTGTTGTCGTCATTACACCAGAACATATCAGGGCATTGGGTGAACATTTCATCAAATAAAGGATTTATAAATTCATCATAAAATGGACAATACAGCAAAAAATGAGCTTCACTTTCCACTTCTCCCAACTTACATAAACCACAAAGTCTTTCTTCTTCAGGGGCTTGAGAAAACCTTCCATTTTCTAAGGGCAGGGGAAGAGCTCCTGTCGCAGCTGTGCCCTCAATGATCTTTGACTCCTGCTCAAATTTGCTCTGACATAAAATTCAGTCTTAAATGTATTTTTTAATTGAATATATGTTCGCAATTTGGGTTTAGCCAAGATCCCATTCAGACACTGCTCTTCATAATTGGACACCTGTTTTGCTCTTATTCTGCTGACGCTGCACTGTAAACTGTTATGGGATACATACTGAAGTTGTGCTTCAGCAAAAACAGCCCGTAGCTCTGCTGCCCAGGGTGACTCTATTATCAAGTAGATTAATAATCTGATTCCACAATGTGACCATGTCACACCTTCTTTGGATTAAGACAGGGACCCAGCCCATATCACCCTGTGCTGTTAAAACTGGGACAAACTTCACTCCACAGCATCCTTTTAAAACTTCTATATTACATACAATTTACTTGTGAGCTTTTAGTCATGTTATAATACTGTTCCCTCCTCAAAAACATACCTGGAGTTGTGTTTTGTTTCATTCACACATGTTGCGTAACCCTTTATTATTAGTCTGTCTACATCTCCAAAGCTCAAAATGCTCTGTTCCACCTTATGATGTCATGTAGTGGTAGTTTTCTGGTTAACAGCTCCTTTTACCTTTTATTTCAGTAGAGATTGGCAACACCAGGGCTGAAATTA
This sequence comes from Periophthalmodon schlosseri, assembly GCA_000787095.1. Taxonomy (NCBI): domain Eukaryota; kingdom Metazoa; phylum Chordata; class Actinopteri; order Gobiiformes; family Gobiidae; genus Periophthalmodon; species Periophthalmodon schlosseri. The sequence goes on along the minus strand of JACM01072143.1, from coordinate 6,385 downwards.
TCCATATGATTCTAGTGAAGCTGTATGAAGTTTAAACACAGGGGAGCACTTCCTGTATTATGAGTGTTTTCAGTTTGAGGGAAGATTTCAGCCTAAATTTACAGGATGTGTGAATGACACAAAACACAACTCTAGGTCTGTTTGTGATGAGGAAACAACATTATAACATAAATCAGAAAATAACAAAAAAATAGGCCCCTTAAAAGACAATAAAACTAATGTTAATTTATACAAATGTTGACTTGTTTTGCTAGTATGTTTTAGGGAGTTCGTCTTTTTAAGTTTTTTATCTAAATTTGCAATGTTTTTCTTGTATGTGCAAATAAAAATGGTCAACAGTCATAAACATTCACTGCAGGATGAAGCTAACCGAAGGCACTACTCTGTCTTCTCTGTTACTCAAGTTAGACTTTAATCTGAGCTTTGTTTTAACATATAAAGAACTGACTTAGCTGGAACTACAACAGGTGAGCTTTTTTGTGCTGTTAAACAAGTCCCTCTCAAATAACATTATAGTCACGAGTTAGATAGAACTCTCACCATTTTTGTTGAAAATCAAACACCTAAACGGGACCATGAACGTTTGTATTGATCACAGGCCCCCGAAAATGTTTTTGTTCAGTTTTCAGACAATCTAAAAACGTATTAGGCTGTGTTTGCTAATGTGTGCATTGTGTCACCATGGTAACAGCTGAACATTTCTCAATAGACATACATGCAGTACCCCCATCATGGTGTCACTTTAAAGTATCAACGTGTAACATTTTAAGCAAAGCAAAAACATCTCCATGGAGACAAGCAAGGGGCTGAAACGCTACTAGAAAAGTTGTAGTCTATCGATACTTTGCAGTGACTCCATGGAGACAAGCAAGGGGCTGAAATGCTACTAGAAAAGTTGTATTTCCTGAGTGTATCGATACTTTGCAGTGTCCTCACGCTCAGGGTGTTTTACATGTATCTCTATGGTGGAATGATCAGCAGTTACCATGATAACACAGTGAACACATCAGCAAACACTGTCAAATACTTTTTAAGTCTGAAATTAATACAAAATGGATTTAAACAGCACATTTCCAGGAGCCTGTGATGAATACGAGCGTTCATGGTCCTGTTTAGGAGTTTGATTTTCAAAAAATTGTGAGTGACTAACTGAAAAACTGCTGGCTAATGCTAGCTAGCTTGGGACTGTAAATGTACGTGTGAGAGACTTGTTTAACTGTAAAAATCAGCTCACCTGTTAGATCTTTATGGTCAGATTGTGTCAAAATGAAGCCCAGATTAAAGCCTCAGGTAGAGCAGTGCCTACAGTTAGCATCACACCCCGAGGGAATGTTGATGACATAAGCTGCAAAGTACCAATAAACACAAAACAGAACTATTAAAAAGTAATACATGACATTTGGATGAATTAAAGATGCAAAAAACTGAAAACCCCAAACTCCTATGATTACTCACTTCATTACTAAGGCACTGTACCTGATTTTGCTTAAAAATGTCAAAAACAAAACAACAACAACTAGCATGATAACTACACATTTCCTGATCATCGAACATTGAAACCTTTTCTAATTAGATGCAGCCAGCACACAGCAGACTTATTTTGACCTCAAGAGCTGCTTATACAATACATCTGTACTGGGGCAAGACACATTTTGCTCAAATACATAGGGATTTTCTTTTTTTTTTTTAAATTAATAACTCACTTTTAATCACATGTGATGTATATGTTAACCTGCAGCTGTTTAATAGACGTAGGATCGTGAAAAGATCCTAGAAGTCTTGTTCCTTCAGGCTGAGGAGCAGAAAGAAACACCATTGTGCACAGACAAATGAGCATTGAACCAGCAGAGCCTTGACTTTGGGTTTGGGGCTATGGAGAAGTCCACACACACAGCTCCAGACGACATAGGGCCCTACTGTCTTTGCCGTTTAAAGGGGGATTGCGTAGTTTTTCTGGTCTAGTGCGCAAAACCTTCTACACTTCTTTGAGATGTTATTGTTTTGCTTGGAATGTTCTGCAAAATGGCATAAAGCGGGTCACTCTACCAAATCAAGTATTCTTTGGCAATTAAACATGCCTGTAATTGAATAGATGAAAGATAGTTGATACCATTATGTGGAACATTCCAGGCAACGCAATAACATTTTTACTAAAACAGGGAAGTGACGTACCCTCCACCAGAAAAGTTACATAGTTTACCTTTAATTTGATTTGAATTTCCTTAGCACGTTCACTTTTAAAGACTGTACCTGATTTGTACTGTCTTTAAAACATGAAAACTACGTAGTAAAATAGAAAACTAGTTCACTTTAAACGGTTTGCAGTGGTCCAAAGTTATTTTTCACTTACCTTATACATTCTGAACATCCTAACAGTGCACTTCCTGATTGTCGGACAAAACAACTCTTTATAATTCGATGCAGACAGTACACAGCCACAGACTTATTTTGATCTCAAGAGCTGCTTATACAATATATTTGTACTGGGACAAGACACATTTAGCTCGAATACATGGAAGATAATGAGGATCTTTAAACATCTGTTGGTTTGGTCTTAACTGTAATGCTGCTGGTGTTCAAGCCCTGTTACCAGCCTTACATAATGTTTGTGCTTAAAACTTTTTCAGAAGATTGAAATGTGTATCAGTGATAATCCAAGCGCTGCAAGAGTAATCGCAATCAAATCCATCTTCTTCTGCTTCTCCGGGGCCTGGTCGCGGGGGCAGCAATGTAAGCAGGGACTCCCAGACTTCCCTCCCCCCAAACACTTCCTCTAGCTCCTCCGGTGGGATCCCAAGGAGTTCCCAGCCGAGAGACATGTCCTGGTCCCCTGGGCCTCCTCCCGGTGGGACATGCCCGAAAGACGTCCCCAGGGAGACACCTGAGATGCCCGAGCCACCTCTGCTGCCAAAAAAGTACAAAAATACAGAAAGTAGCGCTGAGTTTGAAAACAGAATACCTCTACTTATGTTATCAACACAGAAAACTAAATCCAAAATATGGGGACAATTTACATGCCAAGAAGACATTTTTATAACAGTTTAAACATTTATTTAAGAAAAATAATGGTGTTATATATTTATAATCACAACTATTGCCTGTGTAATCCCTCAGGCATGATCCATAACTTGGTCAACTATTTAAGCCCTCTTTATGTTATTATAGAACATATAGACCTAACTGAAGGCAAGGCAAGTTTATGTATAGCGCAATTGGCACACAAAGTAATTCAAAGTGTTTTACAGAATAAGAAAGACATTCAAACCACAATACAGCAAATCAAACCAAACATAATCAACACAAAATGAACATTAAAAGAGAAGAGTGCAGAATAAAAACTTTTTAGTCATATTCACAGCTAAACAGAACCGTTTGGAGCCTGGATTTAAACCTTGTCAAAGTAGAGGAGGACCATGGAGAGACTTGTAACAAGCAGAGCTGCTTTAAAGTCTATTCTCTGAGCCACAGGAGCCAGTGCAGAGACCTGAGCACAGGACGCATGTGCTCGTACTTCCTGGTTCTAGTTAGGACCCGAGCAGCAGTGTTCTGGATGTACTGCAGCTGTCTTAACGCTCGTTTGGAGAGGCCAGTGAGCAGGACGTTACAGTAGTCTAACCTACTGGAGACAAATGCATGGATAAGTCTGGTTTTGACAGTATACCTTTGATTTTTGCAGTGTTTTTTAGATGGTAAAAAGCTGCAGATGTTATTGATTTGATGTGGCTGTTAAAGTTCAACTCTGAGTCCATTATTACCCCTAGATTTCTAACTGAAATTCTATTCTTGTATTTCCTCACAGTAACCCAGACCTGGAGAACTGCCCACGCCCGGCAACAAGCGCGTTGGAAGGCGTCACTGCTGAAGACGACTCGGAAAAAGCCTTCTCCAGACCTTTACTCACCGAACCCCGCTCCTACTTCCACTTCTACATCACGGAGGGGCACCAGCCGAGCAAACCCAAGCCTGAGGAGGAACCCAACGGCCACGCTTCACCCCAAAACCCCACGAACTGCACAGCCAACGGCATCCACTACAACGACAACCACGAGCTGAGCCTGGTGCTGGAAGAACACACCAAAATGGATGCCGCGGAGTGTAGTTACGTGTCTCATTTCACCATTCCGAACTTTGTGAATCTGGAGCAGGCGTCGGCACTCGGGGAAGAGGAACTTGTAGAGCCGGTGGTGACTCTAGAGAAGCAGGCCTGTGTACAAGAGGTCCACTGTGACGCACGTTAGCTGAGTGGAGTGTGTACATAATGGTGGACTCTGATGGATTCTTCTCTCGAGGGAGCTGTGTTTGCTCAGAGATTGCTGCGTGCCGATAAGTGTGAACCACTCGGCAAACAAGGACTGAAGAAGGATTTAAGTGTGCATATGTAAAGATGTGTTACTGGGAGCATGAAAATAACACAAGAAAAATCCCTTGCCATTCACGATTTGTCTGTTCACCATCACTGAAATAAATGTCTTGTTTAAAGAGGGGGTATTGTGCAAAATCGACTTTTTGGAGCTTTTTACCATGTTACAATGTTTTAGATGTCATCATAGACTGTATATATAAATGGACATAGCTAAAGTGCTAGCCGCCGTGTTCCAAATAGGAAGTACTTCTGGCTCCATCGACTCTGGCTCCAGTTCACTTTCTCTGTAACTGCTGCTGTCAGATTCGTTATTTTGGTCTTAAAATGTTTGCATTAACCCGCTCTCCAGGATCCTGGTATATTTTATTTCACTATTGTGTCCGTAACTCAAGATACGAAACAGTCAAAGCGCCTTTCCCGAGGTTGCTCCTGCTAGCGTTAGCAACAGGTTTAATCGACAGCGTTGCTAAGCGCCCCCTCCTGGCTAAACCAGCGGTGCGGCCAGGAAGTGGCATTACCTTTAACATTCTCACTCCGGATTTGCTCTTTGGTTGCTATGATATTCACGCTCGGAATTCCAAATGTGGAACTCGGCTCCATATTCGCCCCTGTAACCGCTCTAACCTCGATGAGCTTTCATTTGCATGTTTGAGGAATCTAGTGATCTCTCCCAGGAACTATTCAAACTCTTGTAACGGTTAGCTGCATGATTCTCTGCAATGCTCAACCCACAAGCCTCAGTCAGCCATGTGCAATGCTCAACCCACAAGCCTCAGTCTGCCATACTCCCACACGACAGTTCTCCATAAATATACAAAAGCATGATACAAAAGAATACACTACAACTTTACAAACCTGATGCGATGTGCCAGTTTCATTAGCGAAATGCCCACCGATTGTGTTGTGATTGCGTTCTGAAGGGGGAGTGACTTAGCGCAGAGAGCAAAGGGAGGGAGGACTCAGAGCTTCAAAAACAAAATTTAAGCTTATTAAACTTGTTGTTTTGGTTGAATATAGCAATCTCGAAACAATAAAAGGTAACATCGTGATCTAAATATGTTATGTGTTAGCAAGTAACACACCATAGAAGTAAAATACCCCCTCTTTAACCAACTAAAGTTTGTAAATCTATAGCACACGATGTAATTAGATGTTTTCAAATTGACTTGAATGGTAACATCAAAATCACTTAAATTTAAAGTGGCTATATCGGATTTTTTTCCAGTCAAGGAACTTTTTTTTGCCCCAATACAGATATATTTTATAAGCAGCTCTTAAGGTAAAATTGGGACTGGGTTTGCTGTCTGCGTCTAATTATAAGGAATTTTATTGTCCGGGAACCAGGAAGTGCACTGTTAAAATGCTAGTTGTTTTAAACATTACTGTGATGACAAAAGCTGTGAAAAGTGTTTATAGACTAATTGTTGTGAATAATTGGGACACTCATAATGTGTTGGTTAAGTGAGGAATAACTGCAAACTGCAAATAACTGCAAACTGTTTAAAATTCATTTCTGTTTTTCATGTTTCTAAGACAATAAAAATCAGGTTCAACTGAAGTAGCTTTTTTAATTACATTCAAATATGACAGTGACGTTTTGTACAAATAACTGCTCGGACTTAATACCTTCATTTACTTTGAACTCAAATGTTATTAAAATTGACTTTTTTGGAAGTTGGGACTTAACATTCACATTCACTGAGCAAAGTTCTCATCCACACCAAAACAGAAATGCAATGAAGTAGACAAACAATGAAAACGTATGGGCATTAAAGAGTAAGTCATTTTGCACATGTTTAAACCAGATGCCCCTTCAAGTCAGAGGTGGGCAGTACTCAGTTACATTTAGGAACTTTTAAAGAAATTGTACTTTTCTAGCAGCATTCTTTTCCTCCTGCTTGAGTAATATTTTTACTGAAGTAGCGGTACTCTTACTTGAGTAAAAGTTGTGGTTCCTCTTCAGTTCAAAGTGTTTTACAGGATAAGAAAGAATTAGCATCACAATACAACAAATCAAAACAT
>JACM01056767.1:0-19366 GCA_000787095.1 Periophthalmodon schlosseri | reverse complement strand
GTTTATTCTTATGTTGCATTTCGAGTTTTTTCAATCTTGCGGGCGGGAGGAGGAGGCTCAGCAGGAGGGCATTGGTCACTGGCATGGACAGGCTTGACTTGGGAAACATGGAAGGTGGGATGAATGTGGAGGGAAGGAGGCAGTTCAAGGCGCACGGCAGACGGGCTAATGACTTTTTTGTAATTTTGAATGAGCCCAAGAAGCGAGGCGAAAGTTTCCGGGAGTCTGTCTTGAGAGGGATATTTTTGGAAGAGAGCCAAACAGACTGACCTGGCTGATACTAAGGTGCGGGGGGTGCGATGTCTGTCTGCAGCCGCTTTAGTCCTGGGCCCGGACTTGAGGAGAGCCGCCCTGGTCCTACCCCAGATCCTGCGGCAGTGTTGGAGATGGTGCTGGACTGAGGGCACCGCCAACTCCTTCTCTTCGGACGGAAAAAGCGGGGGCTGGTAACCTAGAGAGGCTTGAAAGGGAGACAGACCAGTAGCGGAACTCACCAAGGAGTTATGGGCATATTCAATCCATGGCAAAAAAGAACTCCAGGAAGAAGGGTTGGCGGAGACAACACAGCGCGGGGTGGTCTCAAGGTCTTGGTTAGCCCACTCTCTCTGTCCATTGGTATGTGGATGAAAACCAGAACTGAGATTAACTGTAGCACCCAGCCCTTCACAAAATACTCGCCAAACCTGGGACGTGAACTGTGTCCCCCTGTCCAACACAATGTCCACCGGGATTCCGTGTAGTCTGAACACATGATGAGTTATGTAATCAGCCGTTTCCTTGGCAGTCAGGAGTTTAGGCAGGGCAATAAAGTGGGCGGCCTTGGAGAACCGGTCAACTATGGTGAGTATGGCTGAGTTACCTTGGGATGATGGGAGACCGGTTACGAAATTGACGGCGTTATGAGACCATGGGTGTTTCGGGATGAGAAGTGGTTGGAGTAGCGGGCAGTAGAGGGCAGCGAATGGGATGCCTTACCCCTGGCGCAAGTCTGGCAGGCCAAGACGTAGGCTCTGGTGTCCCTGTCAATGGTGGGCCACCAGAAATAGCGCTTAAGCGGGGAGAGGGTCCAGTTGACCCCAGGATGACAGGCAAAGCGAGAACATCGGACCCATTCCAGCACCTTGGAGCAGACAGCATTTGGAACAAAGAGACACCCTGCGGGGCCGTTACCTGAGTCGGGCTGAGTGCGTTGCACCTCTTAGACCAGACTCTCGATCTCCCATCTGCAACCACACAAGTAGGCGAGATTATAGTTTCTGGTGAGCAGGGGTTATCTTCCTGGGAGAACTGATGTGAGAGGGCATCAGGCTTGACATTACGGGAACCTGGACGATAGGTCAGGACAAAGTCAAATCTATTAAAAAACAGGGACCAGCGGGCCTGCCGTGAATTTAGGTGCTTGGCCGACTGAATATACGGCAGATTTTTGTGATCAGTCATGGCTGTGCTGCCCCCTCCAGCCAATGACGTCACTCCTCCAGGGCTAGCTTGACCGCTAGCAATTCTCGGTCTCCCAGTAGTTCCTTTCGGCCTGAGTCAGACGGCGCGAGAAGAAGGCACATGGGTACAACCGGTTATGTGGTTCGAACCTTTGTGAGAGTACCGCGCCCACACCAGTGTCGGAAGCGTCCACGTCCACAGTGAACTGACAAGACAGGTTGGACTGACGTAAGACTGGAGCAGAGGTGAACAAACCCTTTAACTTGGAGAAGGCGGCTTGGGCTTCCGACGTCCAGATAAATGGTCTGGAAGGAGAGGTGAGTTTAGTTAAGGGTGCCACCACATGACTGAAATCTCTGATAAAGTGCCGATAGAAACTAGCAAAACCAATGAATCTCTGGAACTGCTTCCTGCTGTTGGGCATGGGCCACTTCGTAACTGCCTTCATCTTCTCCGGATCTGCCTTGACCTGTCCCTTCCCCACAATAAAGCCCAGAAAACTGACCTGGTCAGCATGAAACTCACACTTCTCCGCTTTTACAAAGAGTTTGTTCTCCAGGAGACACTGGAGGACTTGATGGATGTGTAACCGGTGTTCCTGAGTCTGTAGACAAAACGTAGAGTCAACTAAGAGCCGATTGGAGGGTTTATCTGGGGTGGACTGCTGACCCACCAGTATTCCCAGACCTACTGATGGGCGCCCCCTTTTAGGCCGAACTGGACAAGTAACGAGGAGATGTTCCTGCTTCCCACAATAAAAGCACTCACCCGCCTGAAAGTACCGCTGACGCTCCTCTGCAGGATTCTTAGAAAAAATGAGAATGTTATCAAGATAAAAAAAATGAGAATGTTATCAAGATAAAATACATTGTTTATCAAAGCTTGAAAAACTGCTGGAGCGTTGGTTTATCCAAAGGGCATGGCCAGATATTCAAAATGACCTAAAGGAGTTTTAAAGGCAGTTTTCCATTCGTCCTATTCCCTTATACGCACCAAATGATACGCATTCCTGAGATCTAGCTTGGTAAAAATAGTGGCCCCTTGAAGAGGTGTGAAAGCAGAGTCTATGAGTGGTAATGGATATTTATTCTTGATGGTGATGTTGTTGAGAAGTCAATACATGGCCTCAAAGTCTTGACTTTCTTGGCCACAAAAAAGAATCCGGCTCCCAAAGGCGAGGAGGACGGACGGATGATACCAGCAGCTAGTGAATCCTGGATGTATTGCTCCATAGCCTCCCGTTTGGGTTTAGAGAGGTTGTACAGCCGACTGGAGGGCAGTGGAGCACCAGGCAGGAGATCAATGGCACAATCGTAGGGTCTGTGGGGAGGAAGAGATAGAGCCCGGCTCTTACTGAAAACCCTCTCCAGGTCATGATATTCTTTAGGCACCAAGGTGAGATTGGGCTTCTCCGGGGAACGTCCAAGGGGAGAGTTGGCCTCCCCTGCTGGGGACAAAGCAGACTGTAGACAGTTAGCAGAAGGCAGAAGGAGCTCCACTCAATTATCCTCCCGCTGGACCAGTCGATGAGGGGTTATGCTTAACCAACCAAGGATGACCCAGAATGAGTGGCGTAGTGGGAGCGGAGATGACATAAAATCTCTTGAGTTCATGATGATTTCCAGACAAGAGGACGGACATGGGTTCAGTGATGTGAGTTACCCTGGCAAGGAGCTGTCCATTAAGAGCCAAAGCAGTAAGTGGATTCTTGAGCGGCTCCAACCCAACCCCGAACATGGAAGAGCACTGAAAGAGAAAACCACGGCAGTGGCTGGGCTGACCTGAGTAAGGGTCCGGGTCGGTGCCTCTCAATTCTGCAGAGCGTGGCGCGGCGGGAGCTCCGGAGATGGCGGCGGGAGACTGAAGGGAGAGCAGTGTGGAGACCTGGCTGGTGAGCTGAGTGACTTGCTGGGTAAGAGAGTGATTGCACTCTAACAAAGTCTGGAGACGTTGTTCATGTTATTATTCCGTGATGTGAGAACGCCCGGCGTAACGTTTGGTCCGACCCCAAGTCTGCTTGGTCCATGTTGGCCAGATCGTTCTGTCATAAAGGCCGGGGGACCAAAGATACAGACTCGGTTAAAGCGTTTACAAAGTTTATTTACAGGAAGGTAAATGTACAAGGAGATGTTGGCAACGATGGTGGAAGGCTGGGTTGGCTGGCGGTGTGCAGGCGTTGGTCGTGGGTGGCAAGGCTGAGTGCTGAGAGTGCGTACCGGACGAGGTGAGCTAGGTCGGAGGCGGCGGAGCACGGATAGTCCTGGGAGCGGGATCTGGTCAGAACAGAGACAAAGTAGTTCAACACGATGAGCAAAAACAAGAACGAGACAAGAAGCCAAGCAGAGACTGTACCACGGTGGATACACTGACGATCTGGCGATGAGTGTCAGGTAGATCGGCTCCTTTGTACTCCCCAGAGTAGGCTTGATTGATGGATTAGATGCAGGTGCGTAGTGGGTGTAGACAGAGGCTCTGCCCAGCTCCCGGTGCAGACACAGAAGGGGAGGGGAAAAACAGCACAGAACAGGAAGGCCGAGTGGATTCATGACATTACTACATTGTTTATTTTTCCTGTAACTACTTGTCGTGTGATCCTGCCCTTCACCAGCAGAGGACCTCAGTGGCTGCATGAATGTGACGTCACACCGCTCTTAATGCTTATAGTAGTAAAGAATATTATGTAGAATGGGCTAAGCTAATATGTAATCATAATTTGCTGAGAATGAATTGCTAAGGTAAAATGCTGTGGCTGTACTATATTAATCATTTAATCATCATATGTAACCAACATAATCATTTTGATACTTTTACTTTTTACTTTTTACTTTTTGATATTACAGTAATGTTGTTTGCTTTTGTATTACAAGGGGCATGTTAAAGTGTTAGTATACTTATTTAGGTATAAAACCGTGTGTTAACAATGAATAAAATTACAAAATAGAGAATCAACAAATAACATTATGGCCTATGGAAAAGTTAAACTATAATAGTGTGAGGGCTTCAACAGAAAGTAATAGCAGAAGCGAGAAACTCGAGTGAAAGCAGGGGAGGTAAAGGCCCACAGGTCATGTATAGGTCACACTGTACGAGCAGCAGTAGCAGACGTTGGGGACTTTTTGTAGTTTGTTCTTTTTGTTCTGATTGGCTAATTATTAAGTCATGTTTTACTGTAGCCTGTTGATTGAACAATGTAAACTGTAAATCCCCTTGTAACTGTATTTAAGCTGTGCATTTTTGACGGTCGGGGTAGATTTCTCTACTAAGGGGGTGATACGTATTCTCATGTACTGAATTTACTGTCTGCCTAGCAGTCGCCACGGAGCGCAATTCCCTGGCACTTGGCAGGGGGTGTTGGGTTAGCCTTGTGTGTCACCGGATGAACATTGGGTATATGAATGCGGATTTCAGTCCAAGTGACCTCGACTCTTCAACTCTAATCTGGGAAGGGAGAACTAGCCTAGGGCCAGACTGAGACTCAGTGTTGTGTGCCCGTTGCTGTTCTTGCCAATTCATTGCCAGCCGCCGGGAGAATGGCAGAGGCGCCTCTCACTTCTTGTCCTGTGTTAAACTTGTGTACCCTCCTGCATCTGGACTGCTAACGCAATAAACACCCAAAAAAGACACTTATACTGACTGCATCTCATTTTTACCTCTTTGAGAAATCTAAGTGTTAGATAGTTTATTGTCTGACATCGATCCAGGAAGACTCACTCCAGACCAGTAAGTCTCCACTTTCTTGCACTCTTCATTCTAGTAGGTCATCCAACCTTGTGTGGTAAAAGGGTTTTATTAGGTTACTGTTTACGGGTCCACTGGGGTCTCTCCCTTAGGAAAAGTTAGTTACGTTGCTCTACTGCTGCGGCAGTTCGACACTACTATATGCCTTCCTTCTTTATCTGACTCCTCAGATACATATTCAAAGGGTATTGTTTGTGATATTAGTATAATAACCCCTCATCTTCGTCCTCCTTTATATGATGAATAGTAAGCTCTTATATATCCCATTCTTTTCAGCTTTTCATGTTCTGAAACTGAGAGGTGTGTCTCTTGTAGTAGTACTATGTGGGCATTTTCACTTTTGATAATATTTTAGTCCTCTTAGCTGTCGTCTTACCTTCACATTAAAATAAACTATTTTAATATCTTGTGTATTCATAGCGTATTAAATATACAATATAATTATCACGCATGTAAAAGAAGAAAAACCTCCAATATGCTCGAACTTGTGCACTAGCAAACTCTCTCTCAGAGAATGGATAAACACAAACAGTAAAAATGAGAAAACACTGAACAAAACAAAACAAAGCAGGTGCTTCCAAGGCGGAGGCTTGTAATAGATGAACCCTACAAGACCCTGTGTGGTGTGTCCACATACTAGCAAGATTTTGAGCAGAAGAAATAAAGGAACTTATTAAGTCCCGACTCAATAGAAGTAGCAAATTTGAAAAATAAGTAGAAAAACAAAAATAAACCCGACCGTCAAATGTTTACCTTAATAGTCATGGCGCTTCCCATAAAAGTGGAAAAATAACAGGTCTTAGTAGCCATCAGCCAGGAATAGTGATCCGAGTCCGTTAGACCTTGGTGTTGGTGAGTCTTTGGAATCCCTGATGCTTCTCTCTGACTCGAGCGTGCGCATCTCCCTGCAGCGATGTCTCCCCCGCTGAGCCGTGATGACGGTCTCTGCCTTGAGCGCATCGTCCATTCGCAGGCAACCAGAGATACCATATCCCTCATAGGTTCTACCACGTCTTTGTAGAAAACACGCATTTTGGCTGGATATGGGGTCTGAAAGTTAATACTTTCAGCACTCTTTTGGCCTCCCCCTTATTCATTGCATTTTCTTAGCACTTTGTTGTGATCAAGAAAGAAGCACACACTGTCACAATACATTTCTTTTTTCTGCCATGCTTTCTGAATAACCTCCTCTTTAGTGCGATAGCTGCCATACTTCACTACAATGGATCGCAGCTTAGCTTGAGCGCTGCTATTGGGTTTGGCTGTCAAAGCTCTGTGTGCTCTTTCGATTCCAAGAGCCTGGTCAACAGGTAAGTCAAGTGCCTTTTCCAACAAGTTGTCCAAAAAATTCACCATGTCTGACCCCTCTTTATCCTCTGGTATACCATAAATGCGAAGGTTCTCCCTTCGTGCTCTGCCCTCTTAATCGATCAGCCTCGCTTCGAGACTAGCTTGGCGTTCTGTTAGCCTCTTGATTAGCGTAGATGCTGCTTGTAACACTCTTCAATCCTCTTTTCCGCTTCATCTATTCTTTTGCTGACTCTTCTCAATTTGTTTTTAATGTCTGAATATTGGTCATTAGTTTCTTTTCTGAAATCATGGAGCTCATTCAGGATATTCCGGAGAGTAGGCTCAGATGTAGGCTGGTCCATGCCCTCGTGAGCTAGCGATAGCTTCGAAGAGCAGTTTTTTCTGCCATGGCTCTTCTCGGTATTCTCATCATTCTCATCATTCAAATTTGCACTTTTCCTACCTCTTGTCAAAACTCCCATTCCATCTTCAATTCAAATTTGCACTTTTCCTACCTCTTGTCAAAACTCCCATTTTCATCTTCAATCAGTGTCACAGGAATTTGCAGAAAGCGTAATTTTGGGAGTTATTTTTGCAAAAAAGTCGGGCCCACGAAAATCAAGCTGTCATCCTCTCGCTAGCGGAACCGGAAGCCCCCTGCATTCTCTCTTTTTCAGTCATCTCACCCTGGTACTTACCCCTTCCTTAGCTAAAGCAGACCAGGAGCCAAAGTGAGCCAGACCCCTCCGGCAGCTAGTACCCCTCAGGGTCCACTTCGGACCCCTCACACGGTGCGGTACACTTCACTTAAGAGGGGGAGACACTCTTGGACCGTATTGATCTGCTCCAAAGTGAACCAATGAAAACATGGCTATTTATTCCTAGATTTTACTGATGCATGTCTTGGATTCATGTCTTAGTCTAGCACAGTACACAGCACAATACAGCAACAAGCATTTCAAATTACTAATGGTGAAGAGGAGGGCAGGCTGAGCAGGTGTGGCTGGTGGTGGTTCTGCTGCTGGAGTGCTGGAGATTAGAAGAGAAGGGAAGTGCAATGTTGGAGCAGTACAAAGAAATACAGAGTGAGTGCATTTACTGTATATTAATGACCTGAAAGGTGATTGGTCGAATTACAAAGCCCGTGATTGGCTGACAGTGATTGACTTTCCACTCAGATTCTTCCATCACATGTTCATAGTTTGTTTTGACAGAATGGTACAAATACCTTCTATATATACATGTTTGTGTGTTGTTTACCACTATGCTAATCCCCCGCTGCTGTCAGAGGAGCAGGCTGACTGTCTGACTGTTACTGTTGGTACTGTATCCATGTTAACACAATATCCAGTCATATGCAGTGTGCAGAACATACAGAGAGCAGGCTTGGTAATGAATCAATGTCTTGTTCACCACCCCATCAGTTATCTATGAAAAGGGTTTTATTATGCAGTGTAAACATGTCTGGATAGATTTCAGCAATGAAAACAGATGCCAACAACAACTAACCACTAGAGCTTAGTGAAAACACTGGTACATCTCACCATGTACCACCAAATACCTGGTCTTCAATATGATAAAACTGTAGCAGAATGGTTAACCATCATACCTGACAAGAAGAAATTTCCAGCTAAGCTGATAAGAGATAAGAGATAAGATAAAGGTTGGGATAGTATGTCATTCTGGAAGTCCCACAGGATCTTGGCTCTATCATTCTCCACTACCTTTGGAGGTGTTTCCCACCTTAACCACCAAACTTAATTTGAATATGATGTGCAAAAATATCCCTTCAAGACATGAACATTAGAACATTATATTTTAATCAAGATTCAGTCATTTCTAATCAGCTTCTTTTTAATGAATGTGCAAAATCACTATTAGTTATAGTGGAAATAATAGTGAAAGTAGTGGAAGTGCTATGTATGTATGTATTGTATGTATTTAAATAAGACAAAACAAAATTCAATTGTAAATTCAGATTCAGCAGGTTCAACATCTGTGCATTTGCCTTTTAGATATTTCATGGCAAAGTACAGTGTAACCAATAGGGAAATCTATGATTATGACATCATCACATTCTAGAATCTGAAAACCACCAATATTGTACCCATTATAACTAGCAAATTACATATACTTTCAACTGCTGACTTGAAACCCACACTAAATCAATTTCCACACTCTATATTCTCCTCCCTATTGTAACGGCATCCTCCAATCTCTATCATCTGACAGTCCTTTGTTTACTCTGTCACTATTTCTGTCAGAGAGCTTATTCCCTTGGGCCTTCTCTTCTCTCATCTCCTCATACTATTTTCTTGTATTCAGTTTCTTACAGAGGTTCAGGCCCCTCCCCGAACTGCCACCTTAACGTGGTGGAGGGGTTTGAATACCCGAATGATCCTGGGAGCTATGTTGTCAGGGGCTTAATCCCCCTGGTAGGGTCACCCATGGCAAACAGGTCCAGGGGGACGGGTCAGACCAAGAGACCCTTTATGACGAGAAAACCTCAAGGATCGCAAGAGACCCTTTATGACGAGAAAACCATCAAGGATCGCTACGTCGCCCAACCGGTGTTAACGGGGCCCCACCCTGGAGCCAGGCCTGGGGTGGGTGCTCGAGAGCGAGTGCCTGGTGGCCGGGTCTTTCCCCACAGGGCCCAGCCGGGCTCAGCCCGAAGGAGCGACGTGGGGCCGTCTTCCCGTGGACAAACCACCCGCGGGAGGAGCCGTAAGGGGCAGGTGCGGAGAGATCTGGGCAGTAGTCGAAGGCAGGGGCCTCGACGACCAGATCTCCGGACATGGGAGACTTGCTCTGGGGACATGGAATTTCACCTCGCTGGGGGGAAAGAGCCTGAGCTTGTGCGGGAGGTTGAGCGTTACCGACTAGTAAGGGTAATCAAAATGAGAGGGTAATACATTTGGGAAATTGAGGCCAAGAAGAACTATTATAAAAGGATGTTTTATTTTGATGTATACGATTGTGTGTTTTTGTCACCAGTGTATTTTTTTTTTAAATCCCATTTTATGTATTCATTTTTAGTATTCAAATTTCAAATTATCCAATGGGAGAAGAATGTCTGAGATCACCACGGGGCCCCAGTCTTGTGTTGACAGACACATGCCTTTAAAGAGGGGGTATTACACTGCTATGGGGTATTCATTGCTAATACATAACATAGTTAGATCACCCTCTTACCTTTTATTGTTTTGAAAATGTTATATTCGCCAAAAACAACGTATTAACATGTTTAATAAGTTTCACTTTTTGTTTTTGACACTCTATGGCGAGCTATGTTACTCAAACATGCATACAGTAGATGATATCTAAAACCTCTTCAGGCATGTTTTGGATGAAGGAACAATGTTATAATGTGGTAGAAAGCTAAAAAAAAAAAAAAAATTATACCCCCTCTTTAAAGGTGACGTAACCTTTCTGGTAAAGGGTCCACCACCTGTTTGTCTCTACGGAGATGTTATTGCATTGTCTGGAATTTTCCACTGCATATGGCATTAAACTCATCTTAAAAATATTTAGTTACATGTGTTTGTGCAGGTAAACAAATATCTTAAAAACATGCATTTGTACTGTAAGCAGAGGTGCCTCTCCACAGATATGACCTGTAACTTGGCCTGGTGGTGTCACCTTATTGGCAATAGATAATTACTGCCATACCATGGACCATTTCAAGCAAAGCAATAACATAACCATGGAAACAAGCAGTGCACCTTTACAGTATTGCAGGAAAAGTAAAACTGGGAAGATCTGATCACAACCCACCACCACCTGCTCTTTCAGAAAGTGGTTTCCTGAGTGTTGTGAAATTTTGCATCCCCTGCATAGTCTCAACAAGAACACCTCCAGTTCATTGCTGACATTTCTCTGTGGTTAGCTATGGTGTCATCTAACTGTAACAGAGTTTGTCCTTTAATATTATCACTTTCCTTGGTCAACTTGTGTCACAGAAGTGGTATGCTATGCACTTCTCATTATATCTCAGCCAGCTTGTCCAGGCTGTCCTTCTTAGCTCTTATTTAAACCTCCTTGTGTGGAAGCATATTCAGACTTGAATGGCTGATACTAACGTGCAGTGTTGAGTATTTAAGTCATTGGGTGCCGGACTGATGGTAAATAAATTTCTCCTGCCTCAGACATCCAGAGTCTCCTGACTCTCTTTACAACTGTAGGGCTCGTTAGAACACCACTTATTTTTTCTAACACTGAGGCGACTCTGAGACACTGTTTTGAGTCCACTGACTGGCCAGTATTCCAGGAGAATTGGCGTGGGGACATTGATGGACTCAGAATAACTGCTCTATAGATGTGGCTGTACCCATGAGAAGAGTACATTGCTCCCCCAACAACAAGCCATGGATCAGCTCCACAGGGGACTGTACTCTTACCAGTCCTGTTTACCCTGTACACATTGGACTTTAGATACAACTCAGAGCTGTGTCCCATGCAGAAGATGACACAACCATCCTGGGGTGTATCAAGAACGGTGAGGAAGTGGAATACAAGCAGCTAATTGAGGACTTTGTGGTATGGTGGAGAACTGCCTTCAACTGAACACTGCCATGATCAAGGAGATGGTGGACTTGGGGGAGAAACAGGCCACAGCAGCAGCCTGTGACCAGTGAATGAGACACTGTGGAGGTTGTAGAGAGCTATAAGTACTAAAGTCCTTTAACATCTGCCAGAAGGTCTTGCTAATGTAGTCTACCTGACAGTCATCTCCAGTGTTCTCTTCAACACTATGGAGGAAGCCTCAAAAAGATGAAGCATCAAAAAAAAAAGGAAGCCGTGTAGCTGGATAAGCTGGTGAGGAAGGCAGACTCTATAGTGGGTGCAGAGCTTGACTCACTCACATCTATGGCTGAGAAAAGGGCCCTAAACAAACAACTGTCATCATGGATAACCCTCAGCAGGGACAAGCTGTTCCTTTCCTGCTTCACAGACAGACTTTGGAAGTCCTTTGTCCCTCATGCCCTACATCTGTACAATGCATCCCTATAGCTATGAGTGCATGAGAATGGACCGTTAACTTTAAATATTTTTTTCTATGTTGCTGCTGCCGAACTTTGAATTTCCTTTGGGGTCAAAACAGTTACTTCATGAGAGCTCCTCGGGACCCCAGTTTGCTGTACATCTTCATCTCAAAGCCACTAACCACTCCTTTGAAGATAGTAAGGTACAGATCTGAGCCAAAGAAAAGAAAAGAAGTTTGAGAGGGGAGTTAAAGAGGCATTTTTTGTTAGGAAAGACAATCAATTTTTGAATAGGAATGGGAGCCATAGATATCATTTATCTCCTATTTATAATTTACTCCATCCTCAGACCTAAACCTAAACAAGGAAAACAATGGGGTTAGCCAGTATGCTGTTAGTTTCAGTGTAGTTAGCTCCTCCCTTCAGATAGATATAAGGCAGTGTTCACCAGCAATCTGACCAGAACTGAAGAAGCAGCTTGGATAAGCAGTGAAATGTCTTCACTTAAAAACTTTTGTCCAGTTGACATAATTGAATTTTTCTTTTCCTTTGGGAACAATAAAGTATGTATCTATATCTATCTAACTGGGGTTTCTATGTACCACCAGGACCAATCCGAACTAAACCAGGTTGAATATTATACTAAAATAGATTTTGACTGACTCTAAGAACCAAGAAAAAAAAACATATTTGTAAGTCTTGTGGAATGTAACTTCCCATAAAGCACCCCCACAAAGCTAGATACAGTTCTGCTTTTAAAGTATGGAGTTCAAAAGTACATTTTATTGTACTTGCATTGTCCTTCTGAAAACTTAAATTTGAAGCATTGCTATATTCCAACCCACACATACTGTACATCTCGCATCTCATTTGTTGATGCCACGTTGTGTCTCCCATCGGGTGAGCTCTGTCCCTTTCCTCACCCAGTTTTACAGCAGTAGGCTGAGCCACGCAGGGGGCACAATCTGATTACCCGCTGCACCTTTGGCCCTTAGGCGGGGGACTCCACAGGGACCCGCTTGCTGTGAGTTTCTAAGCACACCTCCGAGTCACAAGTCAACTCACAGCTTCCTGTATGCTTGGATGGAGCGCAGACTGTACATTTTGTTAGGTCATTTTAGCTCATGTATGATTGGACACAGTTTAGATTGGACCCCCATGGCCCCACAATTGCCTCAGCACAGAAAGGGGCCCCTGAGCCCAGCATACACCATCACAAGTAATTACAATGAGTTTGGGATAATTCAGAATTAATGAAAACCTTTGGAAACAGGTAAATAGTTAATTATTATTTCTTACTCTGTCTATAGAAAGGCACATTTTGACACATGGAGTAGGGATGGGCAGTTTTTGTTTAGATCCGATACTATATACTTTGGATGTTTTTTTGTCTTTTTTTATTCTATTTTTTTTAATTATACCGATACTCAATACTGGTCTAACATTAAAGGTGAATGCATTTCAATAAATATATGTCTTAAAATTAATAACTCAAATTTGCCTGGGAACCAGAATTTATACTTCTCCAATACTTTGGTGTGAGTCTGGTCACCCTTGAATCTCCCCGAGTTTAGATGGGTGTGACTGACAGGTGGATTAGCCAGTCATAACAGCCATGTTTGAGGCTGGCTTGTGGTGCGACGGAGGGAGTGGGGACCACACTAATATCCCTTTGTATATAAAATTCCCCTCTGCATATAAAATAGAGTGATCATTTTGGACTTGCCAGGCAATCATTGTACACCTTGCTGCAAAGTACCCCATATGCTCCTGCCTGTTGGAGCCATCTTGAAAGCAAGTCCAGAGAAACCTTACAATGGATAAATGGTAAGCCAACTCACATTCATGTCCATTTTGTGGACACACCACAACTTTCTCTAAACAGTATGCTTATTTATTTATTTATTTTGGAGACCGCATATAAATTAACATTTCTGTAAATATGCCAGAATTAGCCAGGGAGACAGTTTCACCTGTAGATCTCTGACCGATGTAAATGTTAAAGTGCTATAATGCAATGTAATGTTAAAGGAAACCTATTCTCAACTTTCTAGAACTTTTAACCATATTATAGATGTTTCCCTTCTCCCTGACCCTCGTGATTCATGCAGTGAATTGAATAAGTAATTGAATAATCTTTATTCTCCTGTATTCAAGATGTCACTGGTCTGATCTACTCCTGTTTGCACTGCCACTGGTACACGTCCACTACTCTGTACTTACTTTGTTCTTTAATTTTATTTTCTTAATCGGTGATACACGTAGGATTTGTCTAGACTTGACATCAAGATGAATGCTCACAATTGTTTGTGAGTTCACAAACTCATGAGAATTCATCTAGCTAGGCTCAGGTTGAAGCGTTCATTTGTGATCATGACCAATCAATCAAACAAACCAAAACAAACATGGTGACGCCGACAAACATACTTAAGCCTATTTTATCAGAAATACACTATTTTGTTTTTGAAAATTATGCAGAGGGTAATCGCTTTGTGCATTTGTGAAGGGAAGATGTCTGTGGTTTTCTGGAACTGGATTTAACCAGTTTGATTTCTCAGCTTGGTCCCGTGTTGTGTTGCTTCCACCAAAGAGCGTGAAGTATTTGTTTGAATGGTCCGATCATTGGTTCTGATCGCTTTCAGTGAGAGCCATTCCAGATTGATGTGTATAACTCTATTCAGAGAGCTACACATATCAGTTTGGCAGGAGGCAGCATCGTGTAGCCATTTTGGCACAAGTGAAAAAAATCATTTTCTTGCTATCGTGATGTGTAGCTATCCATAGGAGGAGCGAACTACTGCACAGCTCTTTGTTGTTATGAAGTCGGTACTCATTGGGCACCTCAATTTTCCAATGCAGAAATCAGTGGATTTGTTTCTTTTATTAAGTTGCTTTCATAATGATTCACCCAGGAGATAGATTATGATTATATAGTGTGGTAGAAATTTTAGTATTGTGTGTTGTTTTTCCGTTGTCAAGATTAACTGATTATGATTATATAGTGTGGTAGAAATTTTAGTATTGTGTGTTGTTTTTCCGTTGTCCAAGATACACTACAAAAAGACACTAGTCTTTGTCAAATCCTTTAGTCTCACAGGAAGGCTATAGGTAACTTTGTGTTTTCCATTTACATGTCTGTTTATTTCACATGTCTATTGTTTGATCATCCTTACTTATACTCAGATGCTAATGTAAAGGTGTTACAGTACCTCTCTGAGCTAAGAAGGCCAAATGCCAGCCAGACTGACCTAAATGTAAATTGTACTTGGGGCTTGGACCTCAGACATCATTTAAGTGTTGTTACCTCATTGCTCTGGGCCCACTGCTAGCAGAAACTCTGTCTGTCAGTAGTGGGATCGTCTGTTTACCGTTGCAAATGTAATAAACCAACATAGTCTTCTTGTATGTTTTGGTATTATTTTACAGATAATTTCCACGACAATAGCAAACAAAAGCGCAAGCACGGAAGTGAGGCTTCCAGTCTGTGCCACTGACTCCTACATCTACCAGCAATCACTCACTAACTACATTCATTAGCACGGTGAGTGAAGTGTCTTGCCCAAAGACACAACGGCAATGCACTGTCAGCTGACTTCCACCCCAGTCAGCATGTAATGTATTTGCTTTAGTGTGACTGCATCTCTGCTTACTTTTTGTTCTCTGGTGCCGGAAATACCCCATAGAGCTGTAATGGACTTAATCTGTATTAGCCACATGTTGTCACTAATAAGTCGAAACAAGCATTCTTTTTGAACAAGATGTGTACCTAGGGCTTTATTTACCCTTATTTACCCATACCCTTTCCCCTGTCCTGCCCCTGTCCCGCTGACAGGGAGAATGCAGGTTTAAGCCCCTTTTAACTCAGGTGAAGTCTGTGACTGGTCTAATTGAGCTGACTTAATGTCGACACGAATATAAGCATAAACTTTGAGCTCTGCTAGTCATCACCTCCCTTCAGGTAGCTAATGCGTGACAGCTCTCCGTAAGTGGTCTATTAGGAATACAGTTGAACTTGTTTTTTGGCACAAACAAGAGATTTTACTTCATATACTTTTTATACCAGATGCCCTTCCTGTACCAATAAAGCATCATTTGCACTGGCACAATTTGCTTGGGTCCACCTTGGTGTGGAACAATTGGGGGGGGGGGCACCCCAAGCTGGGGAGCATTTCCTTTACAAACGGCCCAGGGTGCTTTTGTGTGACACAGGTCTAGCAAGACATAGCTATAAAAAGACCGGTGCTACAGGAGCATCAACACAGATCAACAGTGGCACAACAATGAGCTGGCGGGGTTGGGACTGGATACACCTCCACGCAGTCAATGATAAACGATCATCATTAAGATGTAAAAGCCAAAAGTAAAATCTGTCGACTGGACAAAAAGTTGTAGGAGGGAAGACATTTCCTTCTTCTGATGAGCAGCGAAACGTCTTCACTCCTACAACTTTTTGTCCAGTTGACAGATTTTACTTTTGGCTTTTACTATGGATCAGACCTGGATGACTGAGGGATTACACAGATTTCATTAAGATGGCAAAAAACAGATAAAAAACATATCATAAACATAAAATAATAATTTCTCACCAGATGCTGACTTGATCTTGTGATATATACTTATCTGTTAAGCTGATATACTTCAAAAACAGACATACCCAGCTGTTTCCTGTTCAATGCTTGGCACTCCCGTCAAGAAAAAAAAAAAATTACATTTGCAGTGTATAATGCAACTAGCACGTGCAGTCTCTCAGCTCCTCTGATCAGGGCATGTGGAGGACAGGAACGATATGGTACACACACAAAAATAAGAGATGCTGCTGTGCCCTCTAGTGGCCACAGGTGACACTTCATCAGGAAGAATCTGGATGAAAAAAAAAGAAAAGAAAAAAAGAAATATCCATATTGATGGTGAAGTCCATAAGAGTGATGAAAATGTGTCTATAGCAATCAGTCATTCAGAACAAAATGTTATATTTCTTCTAAAGTCCTCACAATGGCTCCTATAACAGGAAACTTAAGTCACAAAAATACATCAACATGAGATGCAAGAGCACAAAACACTCAACCAACCACAATACAGCAAGAATTATTCATGTTATTCATATCAATAATTGAATAGCCTATAGCCAACCAAAGTATGGGCCCACTAGATTGTATGGTTCCCAAAGTGGGGGTGGGGACCCCCCAGGGGGTTATGGGGAAAAAGATGGGGGTCGTGAGATAACTTTCAGATATCCAAAGCAATAACATTCCCATGGACATGGACATGGACACTTCCATTCCCATGGAAGTGGCGGACACTCCACCAGAGAAGCTATTTAGTACACCTTTAAGACAACGAATGTAAATTAGCTTTGAGTAGGCTAAATCCAAACAGAAAAGCTGAAGTAAACATGGTGTAGGAAAAAACAGGAAGTCTGAATGTTTAATGAATGCGCATAAAGTCAGAGACATTTTGTGGTGAAGTAAAACCAGATCTGAGCTCCACACAGTCCCATTTGCACACATTATATCACAGCTAATGGTTAATGCTGTGTCTGGGTTGAAAGGCTTCAGAGAAAACTAAAAACTATGTTGATTATTTAGAGGCAAACTAAAACGTGTAATTTATGTAAAATAATAATTAAAAAAAATAGAAAAAAAAAATAGCAGAAGCTAAAAAATTCTATGGTGGGACTGGACATGAAGTTAGTGACAGCATTTAAGCCCAACACAGTTTTTGGTAATAGTCATATGCATTTTTTTTTTGTCTTTTCTTTTTTTCCTGAAAAGGCTATGGGAAAAGTGAATAGATATTTTACTTAATTTTACTAGGAATTCCCATTGAAACTAATCACATCTGCTGCAATAGACAAACTTTATGAGTTTCAGAGATTGTGGATTATCGTTGCGTACCGGAAAATAGAGAAAGCCTGAGCCTTTTACCGGATTTACAACACAGCTCCAGATTGATGGGAGAAGTGGATTTCTGCAGCTAAATGGGCTAGCAGCTAATCAAGTTGTACATAAATTAAGCTATGAATGTATTTTTGCATTGGTATTAAAATTAAAATTTGATTTTATTTGAATGATTCAACCATTGCCTCATAACAATTCAAAAATTGTATGTTTGTGCATTGTCATTAGCATTATAGTATATTAATTAGGCAGAGAGAGTAGTTTAAAGAGAAATTATCCCAAATACTTTTTGCTAAACACTGTTAATTTGCTTTGCTTACGTTAAGTGACTGCAGAAAATAAAATCACTAACTTTTTTGTGGTTTTTGTGTGTTTATTACATAGACTTGAGTGATTTAGCTGCTACATAGACTACATGTAATAACCCAGATAGCAACCTTAACGGTGTTGACAAGGAACAGAGTAGAGCTGAGACGGGTTGTCCAGTGCAGACCCACGTGCATTTATTTCCAGCACCCAAAAATATTTACAAAACAGGAAAATTTAAAATCAGCATAGCAGTAACATCCTGTACACACAGCACCGTCTCTTTTAACAGACTGAGGTTGGTTCCTTTTATAGAGCACCTCCCTTAATTGGTTATGCCCATAATGAAGCACAGGTAAGTTAGCAAAAACAGTGTAAATCTTTAGTCAATCAAATCTGTTGATTTCTCAACATTTCTCTATATATCATCAGTCTTTAACTGTGAAAAATAAAACAAAACACAACAAGCTAAAATATTTTGACACCCCTCCTTGTCAGCACACAGTTGTCTGTCCTGGAACCCTCTTAAGGTGCTCCGACTCCCCAGGGACTCATTTGGCCGGAACACCTAAGATGGCAGACAACATGGGTAAGGTAAGTAGAAATTCCAAACAATTCAATTACAATTAATTTGCTGATGCACTTATACTTATCTTTTGTTACAGGCCAACTTTAGCTGCAACCACCTCAACCAATAAACATTTCAAACTTCTTTGTGTATTGTCCTTTTTACGTGCTAGCTTTAAGTATAGGCCTATGTAATGGACTAGTTACATTACACTACAACATTGGCACATTAGTATATTATAATCTTATGTTATCTTAGGGTATGATTTTTTTCACCAGTTACCTTAACAACATCCAAATAAAGCCTTTACTGTGAGTGAACAGCTTGTTGGTTGATTCTTGTTCTCTTTCTCCTCTGCACAAACAAATAGATGACTGTAGTCTCTTAGCAACCATATGTTCACTCCACTGAGGGGTCCGACAGCTTTAAAAAACATCACAATATTTGTTATACACATACAGCCACACAAAAAGACAATAGGCTAACAGTCTTTTTCAACTTATATTAACTGTGGCCACACTCGCCATATAACTCCATAAATCTTCACCACAACAGACAATAAGTGGGATGTAAAATAGGTTTTTAAATGGCAAATCATAACTCAGGAAATATATTTTACAAGTGCGTTATATAACTTTTCTGGTGGAGGGTCAGCCACCTGTGTGTTGCCATAAAGATCTTATTGCTTGGAATGGTCCACAGTATTTCATTAACTTATCTATCTCCATGGAGAGTTGTTGCCACCAAGTTACAGGCCAGATCTGTGGAAAGGCAACCTGGTTCTCATTACCTGTATTAATGGCACCTGTTTGAACTCGTTATCAGTATAAAAGACACCTGTCCACAACCTCAAACAGTCAGACTCCAAACTCCACAATGGCCAAGACCAAAGTGCTGTCAAAGGACACCACAAATAAAATTGTAGACCTGCACCAGGCTGGGAAGACTAAATCTGCAATAGGTAAGCAGCTTGATGTGAAGAAATCAACTGTTGGAGCAATTATTAGAAAATGGAATACATACAAGACCACTGATAATCTCCCTCGATCTGGGGCTCCATGCAAGATCTCACCCCGTGGGGTCAAAATGATCACAAGAACGGTGAGCAAGTGAATCACCTAGTGAATGACCTGCAGAGAGCT
>KN468792.1:2977-23239 GCA_000787095.1 Periophthalmodon schlosseri | reverse complement strand
TATAAGTGTTTGAAATAACCTGATTGTTGTGTGTCTCAGGAGGAGGTGGTGGAGGAGCAGCACAGACTGAAGGAGGAGCAGGAGTCAGTCCAGAAACGCTCCGAGCATCTGCTTACCATCATGCAACAGTTTAAAGGGATGTGACCTGTCATGTGATCAGAGACGCACCATGTGACCTGTCATGTGATCAGAGAAGCACCATGTGACCTGGCATGTGATCAGAGAAGCGTCATGTGACCACACGAGAACCATCATGAGGCAGTTTAAAGGGATGTGACACAGACTTTCACAGACACATGATTGTTTCTCTGCTCGCTGTTGAAACTCGATCACTCGGCGCCGCTGCTCTCGGAGTTACGTCCAATCAAACGCTCCCTCAGACGAAGCCAGTCACGTGTTAAAGTCTAGAACATGTTTATTTCATGATGCTTGTGTCTTGTATCTGTTCTCCTCACACTCACGTCAAAGACGAGCTTTAGAGTCACTAGATGTTCAACAGAACCACACGAGGTCACAAATCTCAACTCAAAGTGTGTTAGCCCTGTTAGCCGTTAGGTCAGATACACTATTATGCTAATTACGATCTCAAATAAAACAGCAAAAAGTTTACACACTGAACTCTTTAAGCTCGCAAATGCTAATGTTAATGCTAACGTGTTCGGTGTTCTGGAATCTTCCCAGACTAGCGGAGATGCTAAGTGGACGTTAGCATTAGCATCAAATGCTGTGTTTACTAATGCTACGTCTATGGGTATGACATGGTCCTGTGGTCCTGGACAGGACCACAGGCCTGGTCAGAATGAGGTCTAATAATCTGTGAAACTATTAAATAAAAATGATCACTTAAAGTCATGGTCAGGACTTGGTCTGGTCAGCTTCACATAATAAAAATCCTTGTCGACAGATATGAAACAGGACACGCTGCTGTTAAACCAGTGTCACTGGACAATGTTTATCAAAAACACCTTTAGGGCCGTTTGGTCACATGATCTGTTGGCTGACCACAGCCTGGTCAACTGTACATGTCTGACCCAAGTCTCTGGACCAAAGGGTCACATGTCCACTGTCCTCATCATTTGAACGTAGGACCTGGTTTAGTCCCGGTTTAGTCCCGGTTTGGTCCTGGTTTAGTCCTAGTTTGGACCTGGTTCAGTCCTGGTTTAGTCCTGGTTTAGTCCTAGTTTGGACCTGGTTTGGTCCTGGTTTAGTCCTGGTTTAGTCCTGGTTTAGCCCTGGTTTAAACCTGGTTTAGTCCTGTTGTTATAGAAACATGCAACAGGAAGTGTACAACTGCTGCTGTTGTCATGGTAACATGTAAACAAATGACAACTGAAGTGTGAAACAAAACGAAAAGGGAAGGACACGAAAGAAAGGAGACTAGGAGGCACGGAGAGAGGAGACGAGGAGGCAAAGAGACAAGGAGAGAGGAGAGAGGAGACAGGAGAGGAGGAGGCAAGGGGACAGGAGACAAGGAGACGAGGAGACGAGGAGGGATGAGTGTGGTACCAGGGGAGCCGAGTCTGACCCAGAACCAGGACTGGACCAGGTCTGAGTTTAAATTTATTTGACTGATTCTAAATGTTACAGTTAAAACACATCAGGATCTGTGAAACGTTCCAGAATGTTCTATGAGTCTAACATCAAACCAACGACAGACTTTAAGAGACAGTTCTCTTTCTATAGTCATAATCTAACATAACACACTAACTGCTGCTCGCCGCTAACGTTATCTTAGCCTAGCTTCTTACCTGAGCCTCCCTCGTACACTTTCTGTCAGTGTTCTAACATGTTTATGACCATGTTAGCTTATAGGTTCTAACATGTTTATGACCATGTTAGCTTATAGGTCTCTGTTTAGCGTCAGATGTGTTATCAAGAACATTTTAAATCGGCTGATGAACAGGAAGTGACATCACACAGTCCTATGCTAAACTCAGCGTTCATTCAAAGGTCTCTGACACTATAAGCAGTCTGTCCCAGGGCTACAACTGATACTTATCAGTGACTTTGCTGAGTGTTCTACATGTATGTCTATGGTGGAATGTTCAGCAGTTACCATGGTGATGCAATGCACATATTAGCAAACACTGACAAAAATGTTTTAAGATCATCTGAAAACTCAAGAAAAAAGCCAATCTGTATTTAAAGAGCTCATTATCAGGAGCCTCACAAGCTCATGGTCCTGTTTAGGAGTTTTATTTTACACAAAAAGGTGAGAGTGACTCACTGAAAAACTGTTGGCTAATGCTAATGCTAACTAGCTTGTGACTGTCATGTTATTTGAGAGGGACTTGTTTAACTGCACAAATCAGTTCATCTGTTGTAGTTCAGATAAGTTGCTGACTTCCTCGTTAGAAATCGGCGGTGGCCAGTGGAGCTGGCGTTGCCATAAACGTCTCAGCGTAGAACAAGTCTGATTTAAAACTACATTGTCTCATGTGTGTTCCTCATGTGGCCTCCAGGGGGCAGCTGTGGGTTGTGAGTCCGATTCCTGAGACAGTGGAGGATTTTCTGAAGAACTTCCTTCTGAGACTCGGTTTAGTCCGAACTCTGGACTGTTTCCAGCGAGAGTGGCACCAGAACCAGACCCAGGGTCCAAAAAGGTGAGTCCTGGTTTAGTCCTGGTTCAGTTCTAAAGTGGGGCATATTCTGCTGTATCAATTGATCTTTTGCAGCTGATGTCATCAACATTCTTGGGGGTGTGATGCTAACTGTAGGCACTGCTCTGTCTGAAGCTTTGTTAGACTTTAATCTGAGCTTTATTTTTAGCTAGCTAGCATTAGCCAACAGTTTTCAGTGAGTCACTCTCACTTTTTTGTGTAAAATCAAATCTGACCACAGGCTCCTGATCACGTGTTCTTTAAATCATTTTTATAGTTTTTCTAGCTCAGATTAAAGTCTAACTTGAGTAACAGAGCTTCAGACAGAGCAGTGCCTACAGTTAGCATCACATCCCCAGAGAATGTTGATGACATCAGCTGCACAGTATCAGTTGTTCTCCTTTCCCAGGTTTGTCCCTGACGCTCTGACGCAGCAGACTCTCCTCCAATCAGAGCTGGCGCAGCGGCGTGAGGAGGCGGGGTTTCTGCAGGGGCG
The DNA here is from genome assembly GCA_000787095.1 of Periophthalmodon schlosseri. Taxonomy (NCBI): domain Eukaryota; kingdom Metazoa; phylum Chordata; class Actinopteri; order Gobiiformes; family Gobiidae; genus Periophthalmodon; species Periophthalmodon schlosseri. Next base: position 20,143 of record KN468792.1, on the reverse strand, counting down.
GGTCTTGGATCTGAACCAGACTTTGCTGCGTCTGAAGCATGAGCGCGACTTCCACCGCGAGCAGAGCGTGACCGGGAAGGTACAGAAGGGGGCGCTGTGTGCAGACCTGACACAGCTGAAGCAGCACCGCGACCACCTGGGACCTGCCCTCACCCGCCTGACCCGAGGACATGAGACCGCCCTGCGAGCACGCACGCTCATCGCCATGGAGACGCAACAGATACAGAGGGAGGTGGGGCCAGAGTGGGGAGAGGCGGGGCCAGAGCGGGAAGAGGCAGGGCCAGGGCGGGGAGAGGAGGGGCCAAAGCGGAGAGAGGAAGGGTCAGAGCGGGGAGAGAGAGATGTCAAATCAGGAGATGTTTCACAATTTAAAATGAATAAAAATGAAATGAAATTTAGGACTGGGAGCACAGAGGAGAGGAGGAGTGTGGAGAGGAGGAGTGAGGAGGAGAGGAGGAGTGAAGAGAGGAGGAGTGAGGAGGAGAGGAGGAGGAGTGAGGAGAGGAGGAAGAGTGAGGAGAGGAGGAAGAGTGAGGAGGACTTCACTCTGATCTGTTCCATCAGAGCGCACCATCAGCCAATCAGCAACATTGAAATTCACCCAATTAGACGTCTCCTGGCATCGAGCAGCGATGACCGCACATGGAAACTGTGGGAGCTGCCGACCAATCAGGAGAAGGTAAGAGATTTGAACTGACCAATCAAGAGAAGGTAAGAGATTTGAACTGACCAATCAGGAGAGGGCAAAGGTTTGCGTGATCCCTCTGTGTGACAGGAGCTTTATGACACAGAGCTGAGTGAAAGTCTCTCCGTGTCCAGGTGGGGGCGCTGCTGCTCTCTGGAGAGGGACACTCTGATTGGCTGACGAGCTGCAGCTTCAGTCCAGAAGGGGGCAGACTGGCCACGACCAGCGGAGACGCCACGGTACGTTCACTGATGTGAGGAAATGTCCCGCAGAGGGGCTTTAACCCTGGAGTTGAGTTTTGTTTCATTCACACATGTTTCAGTGATCCTGCAGAGCTCACAACACTCTGTTACACCTGGTGATGTCATCAGGTGGTCATCCGGAAGTTCCTTTTTAAAACCTTGAATATTAAATAGCGTTTATCTGCAGGTGCGTGTGTGGGACTTGGACAGGGGGCTCTGTCTCCTCTCTCTGCCCGGACACCTCAGCTCCACATGGGGGTGCTGTTTCCACCGCTCCGGCCTGTCTCTCGCATCCGGCTCGTCCGATTGGACCGTTCGCCTCTGGGACCTGCCCACCGGCCACGCCCTCGCCACACTGCGTCGTCACGGAAACGCCGTCAGCTCCGTGCACTTCCCGCCGCGCTCCGACCACTTTCTGTTGAGCTCCGGACGTGACGGGATGCTGCTGCTGTGGGACACGAGGGCGCCAGTGAGTCACCAGGCAACACACCAGAGCGCCGTTAACCACTGCACCACGGATACGACAGGTGAGACAGGACAGGTGAGACAGGACAGGTGAGACAGGACAGGTGAGACACGACAGGTGAGATACAACAAGACAGGTGAGATAGGACAGGTGAGATAGGACAGGTGAGATACGGCAGGTGAGACACGACAGGTGAGACAGGACAGGCGAGACAGGACAGGTGAGACACGACAGGTGAGACATGACAGGCGAGACAGGACAGGCGAGACAGGACAGGTGAGACACGACAGGTGAGACATGACAGGCGAGACACAACACGACAGGTGAGACACGGCACGTGAGATACGACCGGTGAGACATGACAAGTGAGACAGGACAGGCGAGACAGGAGAGGTGAGACACAACACGACAGGTGAGACAGGGCAGGTGAGACATGACAGGTGAGACATGGCAGGTGAGACATGACAGGTGAGACAGGACAGGTGAGGACAGACAGGTGAGACACGACAGGTCAAACACGACAGGCGAGACAGGACAGGTGAGACACGACAGGTAAGACACGACAGATGAGAAACGACAGGTGGGGACAGACAGGTGAGACATGACAGCTGAGACCATAGACTGTATAAAGAAGTGGACACCAGACTCATACTGGGCAATGTGAGTGAAATGTCTTGCCTAAGGACACAACAACAGAGCTTGATCCGAAGGGGAATAGATCCTCTGACTTACTGATACTTTCGACACTCAGGATTCCCTCGCTGTTGTCTCTCTCAGGTCGGGTGGTGGCCTCGTGTGACGCTGGTGGAGTCGTTAGCCTGTGGGACATCCGCACGTTCCGCTCACCGCTTTGCTCTGCCCACACCACGGTGGCGGGAGCCAATCAGGTGAGCTTCTGCCCTGGCAGGAGCGAGGAGGTGGCGGTTGCCGGGGGCGACGGGCAGGTGCGCGTGCTGCGGTTGAGCTCGGGTCACATGACCGAGCTGAGCGGCCACGTCGGACAGGTGTGCAGCGTGCGCTTTGACCACCAGGGGGAGACTCTGCTGTCGGCGGGGACTGACGGACACGTGAGAGTCTGGAGTAAAGCGACGTGGAAGGGCATCTGAGCGAAAAAGGGTCACACTGAGAAATAAAGGGTTAAACAGGTTTTCATGTTTGTCTCATTCTGACTTTTAGTGGATAGTTTTTATTTTAGTCTAATCCACAGACAAAGAAGTGACGGAGGGACTGTGAAGCTCATCGAGGTTAGCAGTTATAGCGGCTAATCTAGAGCCCAGTTCCATATTTGGAATTCCGAAAGTATCAGCAACCAAAGAGCCAATCCGGAGTGAGGCTGTTGAGGGTAACACCCCTTCCCATCCGCACCACTGGTTTAGCAGAGAGCTAGTGTTAGCAAACCTGTTGCTAACGCTAGCGGGAGCAACCTTGGGGAAAGTAGGCCGATTTGTCTGTTATTAATGTTCATATCTTAATTTACAGACACAATAGTGAAATAAAAACCCCAGGGTCATGTAGAATGGGTTAATACGAACATTTTAAGACCAAGACGCGCCTCTCCTGCCGTCAGATCACGCTCATTACAACAGACTTTTTCAGTATTGATACCAGCTCAAATGAGAATCTAGTTTCAATATTAGTTTTAGTACGGATATGACTGATATGTTTGACAGCCCTGGACCAGACGAACCTCTTCAGGAAATACTGTAGCAGTGTGAACTCTGGGTCATAAGGTCTGACTGCTGCAAAAGGCCCATGTGCAGATTCTAAACAGGTAAACTTATATTAAATGTGTTATCTCTCTGTGATTTTGTAAAAGTCAAACTGAACCTCGTTTGTCGTTTAGTAGCAGATGTCCTTGGTTCATTCAGTAATAAACAGAAGCTCATGTTTAAGTGTTTTTAGACAAAGGTTTATTTTGTCCCTTTGGCACATTTCAGGTTGATGATGATAAACTGGATTCTTCAGTGTTAATTGCACATGTTAAAGGTTAAATGCTTTAGTGTCTGAAGGTTAAAACGGTTCAAGACTCAAATGTGTCTGGACTCAGGTCAAACAGGAAACTGAGTCTCGTTTAGTCCAAACAAAAGATGTTTCAGTTCATAAGGTCTCCTCTGTAGCACCCCCTGCTGATTATAAGACTGAGGGAGTGTGATGTCACCCACAGTGATCAGCTCCACATGAAGCTCATGGAGGCTAGCAGTTATAGCAGCTAATCTGGAGCCCAGTTACATACGTGGGATTCCGAGTATCATAGCAACCAAAGAGTCAAACAGGAGCGAGGCTGTTTAAGGTAACGCCCCTTTACATCCACAACACTGGTTTAGCAGGGAGCGGGTGCTTAGCAATGCTATCAATCAAACCTGTTGCTAACGCTAGTGGACGTGACCTCGGGGAAAGAATTAGAACATTAAGAATTAGAACATTATTAATGTTCATATGTTGATTTACAGACACAATAGTGATATAAAAAACTCAGGATCATGTAGAGCGGGTTAATACGAACATTTTAAGACCAAAATGACGAGTCTGACAGCAGCAGTTACAGAGAGAAGTTTTTACACAGAAAGTGAGTTTAAGCCAGAGTCAATGCTGTTTGAAATGCGGCGGCTAGCAGGTTAGCTATATACAATTAAACAGTCTATGGTTGTCCTCCCTGCGCTCTCTGTTGGTCGAGGATGGATTAGGAGGAGAAGCGTCCCTCGTCTCTCTCCTCCTCCTTCTCCTCTTCTCTTATGTCTCTGTGTTTCTGAATTGTGTCAAGTTTTTGGGGTCCTTCAGGCTTCTCCACGAGCAGCTTCAGGCGGCTCAGGTGATGCAGAGCTCTGGAATCATGAGCGCAGTAAAGATTAGATTAGATTATGCACATTTTCAGACATCCAGGTAAAGATATATCAAAAAGTCAAACTAAAACATCTGGAGTGACGCTACCAAACAAGTAACGGAACTGAGTCAGAGTCCAGCTCTTTTTTGTGTCACTTTTTGATGATTTGATTACAAAGATGGCTGAACATGTGCAAAGGGATGGACTGATCCAATACAAGTACTGTATCAGATATCGGTGCTGATACTGTACATGAGCTGGATTAGATATCGACTTCCAAACATCGGTCCAGTCGACAACCTGGTCAGACATATCCAAAAAAATGTGTGAAAAAGAAATATTTTTTGGGAATTTTGTAAAAATTGTAATTTTGTTGAAAATTCCCCATGACCACACCCAAAGTCATATTCAAAATGTAATTGATCATTTTTAATCGCACATGGGTTTTGTGTGTTTTGGCCAAATTTAAGTTGTTTGCGATGAAAACTGTGCGAGGAGATGTCCTAAATGCGAGGGTGTGCGCTTTTGTCATTCCCGGGTTTGATCCAATATGGCCGACTTCCTGTAAATTTTAGGGCAGGGCCATAATATCATTTTTGTCATGTCCTGACGTTCAGATTTTTATGTAGATTTTTTTCCAGGTTGGGCTTCCATTGGCCCCATGTAAATCAGAGTTTGAGGCGTCGTCCAGTCCAGTCCTTTGGTCCATCTTCTCACCTCTGCAGTGATGGCTCCTCCTCCTCGGCCTCTGAACTCTGAGACAAACAGGAAACAGGAAGTGACATGGAGCCACACGGACAGGTCTCTGGTTACAACAGTTTAATCTGTGAATGTGATTCTCAAACACAGAGAGGAGGAGCTACGTACTTTAAACTGCCACACCTCCACCTTTCATCAGAGATGTAAAAATAACTCAAATATGGTGATGTCGTCTCGTCCAAACTCACAATAATATCATGAAGAAACTGTTAAGAAGCACTTTTAAACTCTTCGTTCTTTGGATTATGACACAATCAAAGTCTTGTAAAGGACTTTCAAAAGGAAAAAGTGAGACGTTCACTAGTGTTAGCCTCCACAAAAGGGTCTACACCTGTCACAGAGGGTCTACACCTGTCCTGGATGATCTACAGGGATGTTTGACTCACCTGAGCGTTGGTCTGTAGTGTCACTGTTTCCTGTGGCCTGTCCTGTTGCAGCGCCCCCTGCTGTAGGACTCCCTGCTGTGGTGCCCCCTGCTGTGGCGCTCCCTGCTGTGGCGCCCCCTGCTGCGCGTCCTGTCTCCGGTGCAGCTCAGTCTCCACAGCCTCAAGTCTGAACAGGATCTGTTTGACCGCCTCCAGAGGACCAGGCTGAGGACACAGGGAAGGAGTGAGGAAACAAGGAAACAAGGACACAGGGAAGGAGTGAGGAAAGAAAGTAGGACAGGAGTGAGAACACTTACCTGAGCAGACTGGTTGAGCGGCTCCAGGTCCCTCAGATGAAGGTCGTGGCTCTGATCTAAACTCACTAAACACACACAACGGTTTACAGGCTTCAGGGGGACAGTCTACTGACTTTCATTTATTTCCTGGAGACTGAGCCTAACCTTAACCTAAACCCTAACCTTAACCTAAACACTAACCTTAATCTAAACGCTAGCCTTCTAAAGCTCAAATCAGAAAATTGCATCTTTCCAGTTTTTTTTTTTATGCCTGATTTGAGCGTACAGTCTGCTTCTAAATGTTCTAAATGTTTGAAGAACCCTTGGGCTCGGAGCCCAAGGGTTCTTGGGCTGACCTGGAGGGACTGGGCTCCCCGTGGCCGAGTTCTGTAGAGAGTCCAGGACTCGGTCGGCCTTCTGGATCAGGGACTCGATTTTTCGGTCTGAAAAGAGTCAGATCTGGTCACATTGAGAGACAGGGCCAGAGCATGTTCTCTTATGACAGTGTGTACCTCTGTAGAGAGAGTCCATGGAGCTGCTTCTGTCTGTGGCCATCTGCGAAATGTGCTCAGCAAACTGTAAACGCAGACTCCTCAGGGTCTCCTCACTGTCCACCTACAAACAGAACACAATTAGAACATTTAGAACAGTTAGAACATCTAGAACAATTAGAACAGTTAGGACATTCAGAACAGTTAGGACATTCAGAACAGTTAGGACATTCAGAACAGTTAGGACATTCAGAACAGTTAGGACACAGACTGTTTAAACCAGCCCTATTGTTCTTGTATCTGCTCTATTCATCTAAAACAACATAATAAAAGAAACAAGTCTGCTGACTTCCACGTTAGAAAACCGCGGTGTCCAATGGGAGCTGACAACAAAGCACCACATTCTGTCGGTGCCCCCTATGGATAGCTGCACATCACACTAGCAAGCAGGCCTTTTTTTTTTCATTTGTACCAAAATGACTGCATGACACAGCCAAATCCTACGAGTATCACCGATTAAGAAAATAAAACTGGAGTAAGAACGAAGAGGAAGTGCGTACGTCACAGTGGGTTGTACGACACAGTGAGCGTGTACCGGTGGAGGTGAAAACGGGTAGATCGGCAAAATGGCATCTTGAAAATAATAGATTAAAGACTACTCAAACATGAATCACTCCAAATACAACTTCAGAGGCTCAATGAGAAGAAACGACTAGAACATGGTTAAAGATCTGAACAGTTTGAAGAATAGGGTGGATTTAAAACACAAACCCCCAAAAGTGACAAGTGCTGGGTCATGGTCAGCATTTTCTTTATCTGATGATGTAATGGCGCTCAGCTCTTTTCAAATCCTCTTGTAATGTTTTGTATTACAGACAGTATACTCTATAACTCCCACAGTAGACGTGTGTTTACCAGCTGATCCTTGTCCAGCGCTCTGACCCAAGACGGAGCAGAGGAGCCAACGTCTACAGAAAAACACATTTGGTTTAGTAAGAAACAAAGCAGAATACAACTTTTACCACATGCCTCAGTAATGCTGCAGATTTAGACTCACAACACTCCCCCCCACTGGTACACTTTAGCAAGTGGTCCATGAAGTTGCTCTGGGTTTTTGAAAGAACTGTTTGTAAGATTTAGATTTGACCTCTGACCTCTCTGTGTCCCCAGATATGAGGTAAACACGTTCAAATCAAATATGTCTTTTACTGATACCAATTCTAATGATGATTTATTCTTAAAGAGGGGTATTTACTTCTATGTGGTATTAAAGACGGGGTATTTACTTCTATGTGGTATTAAAGAGGGAGTATTTTACTTCTATGGGGTATTAAAGAGGGGGTATCAAGTTTGTCAAGTTGCTGTGTACAGTTTTGTATCGTGTTTTTGTATATTTATGGAGAATTGCTGTGTGGGAGCATGGGTGACGTAGGCTTGTGGGGGGGGGCCTTGTACAGGCTTGTACTGCTAACTGTAAGGAGGGTTTGAATAAGGCCTGGGAGAGATCACTAGATTACTCAAACATGGATGACATCTAAAACCTCTTCATGTTTTTGAGGGAACAGCATTAGAACATGGGAGAAAGCATTTTTTGCAGAATACCTCCTCTTTAATCACAAAAACATTGAACATGATGTAATTTATTTCTGTTATAATTTGGTGTTTTGGTTCAAGACAATTATCCAATCAGAAAGCAGATTGAACATCACATGGCTCTCATTGGGTTGCCAGTTTCAATGCTGAAATCCAACCTGCAGCCAATCAGGAGTCAGCGCTAGAGCAGGTGGAACAGAGCATTTTGAGCTCTGGAGACCGCCATATGTGATTTAACCAAATGAAAACGGGTACCTTTGACCTCAGCGCCGTGTGACCATCCCTGGCCACACGCTCGCTCTGATTGGCTGTCCTGATGGCTGGCGCTGCACTCTGATTGGCTGTCGTTGCAGTGCTGTATCCAGGGTGGGTAGGGCAGCTCGGGGAGGCTGTGGATGTCTGAACAGTCCAGCGCCGCTTTGTTTGAGCTCAGCCAATGAGGAAGATGCATTGTGACCTGATCCCTGCTGCTCAGCCAATTAGGACGCGGCGCAGAAGCAGGTCCCGCCCACCGAGACAAGGGCGTTTCAGGGACAGGCTGAAACAGGAGAGACTGGGTCAAATACTCAAAATGACATATATGCACTCTCCCTCCTCTGCACCGCTGCTCCTCCTCTATACCGCTCTCCCTCCTCTGCACCACTGCCCCTCCTCGCACCGCTCTGCCCCACTGGCCGTCCTCTGCCCCACTGGCCGTCCTCTGCCCCACTGGCCGTCCTCTGCCCCACTGGCCGTCCTCTGCCCCACTGGCCGTCCTCTGCCCCACTGGCCGTCCTCTGCCCCACTGGCCGTCCTCTGCCCCACTGGCCCTCCTCTACACTGCTCTCCCTCCTCTGCCTCACTGGCCCTCCTCTGTACCACTCTCCCTCCTCTGAACCCACTTCACCTTTAAAGTGCTGCTGAGTCTTCCGTGTGTCCTCTGTCGTCCTCCTCCACATCTAAAACACACAAACACATTAAACAGTGAACAGACCTGTAGAAGTGAACCTGGGAGCGACCCGTCTCACCTGGAGCAGTGGAGCGCTGTCATTGGCTGGCTGCTGGCTCTCTGGGCGTGGCTTTGGCTGCAGGTGTTTTTAACAGGAGATCTGATCTGAGAGAGTCCGGACTTAGAAGCAAGACCTGAGAGAAAATAATGATTTCAAAAGAATCATAGACCAGGTCTAAACCAGGTCTAAACCAGGACTAAACCAGGTCTAAACCAGGTCTAAACCAGGTCTAAACCAGGTCTAAACCAGGACTAAACCAGCACTAAACCAGGTCTAAACCAGGTCTAAACCAGGACTAAACCGGTCTAAACCCAGGTCTAAACCAGGTCTAAACCAGGTCTAAACTAGGTCTAAACTAGGTCTAAACCAGGACTAAACCAGGTCTAAACCAGGACTAAACCAGGACTAAACCAGGACTAAACCAGGACTAAACCAGGGCTGAACCAGGGCTGAACCAGGGCTGAACCAGGACTAAACCAGGACTAAACCAGGACTAAACCAGGTCTAAACCAGGTCTAAAGCAGTATCACTTGAGAAACATTTTGTTGATTTGATTAAAGTTACAGACGTTATGTTTAGAGCTGGAGGAGAGCTCATCAGAGGATCATGGGGCTCCTGAACATTCACAACAAAAGAAATAGCAGCTAAAATATGTCACAGGATGTTAGCATTGACCGCTAATATTAGCAGCTAAAATCTCTGTGAAGAGGTTTTTGTTACACTACAGGGGCTGACTAGATTTAAACTTGTTTAAAACAACATGGTAGATGAGGGGTGGGGGGAGGGGGGCGATAGTCTATATTTACATGTTAAGTGAGCACCCACATTGAAAACCTTAGCACCCACAACCAAAAATGTCTGGCGCCACTCCTGCTGTTCAATCCACATCTGTAGTCACAACCAGAGCCACACGTGCCTCCACCAGGGGGCACTGTACCAAAACACTAACCTTCATGTGCACAGACAGACTTCTTCTATAATGCAATAAAGGAACAATCTGAACCAAAAAGCCAAACAAACGATGCAAACTTCTCTGAGGAACTTAAAAAGTGAAATAATCTAAATAATCTGCTGTGTTTTTATGATCTTAATGTCTCTGCACATCCCCCTTAAATACAGACTAAACTATGTGTGTAAGTTAAAGGTACAGGGATCATGTGTTTAAGCTGTTTTACCGTGCAGAAAGGCGCTCGTGTGTGTGATGGGCATGGACCCGTCATTAGGGAGGTTGAGTAGCTCGTCTGTCGTCATGGAGACGCGGTCCCTGTTGTCGCGGTGACGGAGTGAGCTGACAGGCAACGTGAGGAAGTCCAACTCCTGCTCCGACAGTTGCTCCCGGAGGACTGAGGAGGAGCAGCACAAAACAGCTCATCGGTTTCACATTTCATCTGACCTGTTTATGATTTTACTTATATCTGTGCCATGTGGAAAAGTTTATGTTGTTAGAGACATTCTGAACCCAAAACAAAAACATCTATCAGTGCTTCATCCTGACCCCTGGGACGCAGCTGTGATCTGAATAATCTAAAGTGTCTGTGACAGGTCTAGCTACTCATTTTATATTTAAGATTTTACTCAACATTTTAAACATTTTTCCCAGTTCGGCATTTTTTAGTTTTCAAATTTGACTTCCTGGTTGGAAATCATGACATCACATTAGGGAATTCCATAACTGTTACTTAGGAACCAGAGAATAATATGTGACAAATAAAAATAAAAGAAAACATCTTTATTTTTTGAAATGATGTTTAAAGTGTCAGAAAAATGTGGGACTCTCTAAAATAGAACTCTTTACTTCCTGTCATTTTCAACATGTTTCATGTTTTCTTCACAATCTGTTTCTTGATTTCTTGATTTAAACAGGTTTTCTCCTCCAGATGAAGGACAATGACAGAATCATCAGAACCTGTCACATGAGCTTTAAGGTAAAACAACTGCTCCATACCGTCCCTGTTTCTGAGCGTGCCTAGTGTGGTCTTTCGGGTGGGGGAGAGGGGCAGCCCCAGCCCTGCCCCCTTCAGCGTGTTTCCGTGACGACTGCGTTCAAAGTCTGTGATGTAAGCGTCGAGGGCAGCGGTCGCCGACTCGTACTCCTGCAGAGAAACAGATGTGAAAGACACACACACACACAGATACACAGAGATACACACAGACACAAACAATAGATAGACCACAGACACACACAGATACACACACAGATACACACACAGATACACACACACAGATACACACACACATACACACACACAGACACACAGATAGACACAGATACACACACACACACACACACACACACACACACACACAGATACACAGAGATACACACAGACAGACACACACACACAGATGCACACACACACACAGTGAAAGGATACCGCACTGGGACAGTGAGGGTCAGTACCTTGTCCTTGTAGGTGAAGGAGGCACTGAGGGACGGGTGGAGGCTGCTGGTCAGATGCCCAGAGCCTGAGAGCAGCGATGTCACTGTGGACTCAGGAGAGAGAGCGTCCACAGAGCGAAGACTGGAGCGCATCCTGCAACAAGAGACTGTGTCAGGCAGACTGTGTCAGGCTGTGACAGGCAGACTGTGACAGACTGTGACAGACTGTGACAGACTGTGACAGACTGTGTCAGACTGTGTCAGACTGTGTCAGACTGACAGGCTGTGTCAGACTGTGACAGGCTGTGTCAGACTGTGACAGGCTGTGTCAGACTGTGACAGGCTGTGTCAGACTGTGACAGGCTGTGTCAGACTGTGACAGGCTGTGTCAGACTGTGACAGGCTGTGTCAGACTGTGACAGGCTGTGTCAGACTGTGACAGGCTGTGTCAGACTGTGACAGGCTGTGTCAGACTGTGACAGGCTGTGTCAGACTGTGACAGGCTGTGTCAGACTGTGACAGGCTGTGTCAGACTGTGACAGGCTGTGTCAGACTGTGACAGACTGTGTCAGACTGTGACAGACAGACTGTGTCAGACTTTGTCTCTTCTCCCTGTAGTTTATCACTCACAGGTTTGATTGTTAACAGAAAATGATCTTTATAAAAATCCAGCTGGAGAAATGATCCAAGTTGAACTCACTTTTACAGGGATGGATTAAAACTTTCATAATGTCAGTAATTCAATATTCCAGCCCATGTGTTTTGTTTTAGTCTTTAGAGCTGTAAAACTGAGCTAGCACCCGAAGACACCAAAACACAGGCTAAAAGTCTCTAAAAGTGGATTTTAAAGACAGAGTAGAGGTCTGCAGGTTTGTGGGGTTGGTCTGGTGACAGATTCATGGATGAGACCAGGGCAAAGACACGCACAAAGTTCTGCTTTTCCAAATCAAAGTTCGACACAAGAGTTAGAAGCTAAAACTGTCCAAACGAACTAAAACATGCACAAAATCCTTCCAAACCAAACAGATCCCGCTTAAACACTCACCTTCAGCCGCAAGGTGGTTTAAAATCCTCATCAAAGCCGATAAAACGGAAGAACTCGTTAAAATGTTGGTAAAGTTTCAAACATCGCGGGACGTGTCTCTCTCAGCTGATTCAGGGTCAGTTAGCATTAGCAGCATTAGCAGCATCAGCAGCTAGCACATCCGGTGTACACTTCCGCTTCTGACAAAACTCTCACAAAACGCAAATGTAAACGCGTCCAAACTTATAAAGCACATTATTCTTTCGCATTCGAATAGTTGTGGATAGTTTTCATTTTCAATTGCGCTTTGTCCGAGTGTACTCTTGTCTTTTAGCTTCGGTAGCATTAGCCGCTGTCAGAAGTTGCCCTGGCAACCCGAGTAACTCACGGAAAAGGCCGAATTAACCCGAAACAAAAATAGATATATACCAAATCTATTTCGTACTCTTATTTAATTTTATTTAATTACATGTGCCCATAAATGTAAACGCATGTGTTTCACTCATTATTCACTCTGTAGGTGTAAGATGAAGTTTCTTTAATATCTTTAGTTGTAATTTGATCTAACTCTCTAACTGTAGAATCATACGGTTTTATATCTATATCTATAAAGGGCTATAACACAACTACAGGGGCATAGTAAACACACGGTCACATAGGGAGGAGTGCAAAATCTCAGTAGTATTAGTAATAGTAGTACTACTACTGCTCCTACCACTACTACTACTACTACTACTACTACTACTACTACTACTACTACTACTACTGCTACTACTGTAGTAGTAGTAGTAGTAGTAGTAGTAGTAGTAGTAGTAGTAGTATCCTAGTTATCCAAGTACCACCCCTACATGCGCAGTTTGTAGAGTGGAGAGATTTATTTTATGTATTGCATTTATTTCATTCATAAATAGTTGAGATAGTTCACTAAAGTTTGAAGGTTCAATCTCCACAAACGGCACTTCTATCGCTGGTTTGATGCACCAAACCGTTAAAGTCACATCTCATCATTTTCTCTCAACTTCTCTCGTTTCTTTGATGTGCGTGGCGTGCGTCAGGGCGCGCGCCTCGATGTACGTGCCATGCGTAACCGCGGTGACGCAGAGGGTGTGTGTGTGCGTGCGCCTGCGTCACCGCGTCGGTTCCAGATCAGATCAGAACGGATCAGCCGTTAGACCCAGCGCGGAAAAGCAAGTCCAAACCCGCACAAAACCGGGACAAACTGAGCCAAAGCGGGCCATACGGGACCATAGAGGCGCGTCTGGCCCGCATGTGAGCGGAACCGGGTCGGAACCGAGCCAAGTTTGTAAAGTTATACCGGAAATACGCGACGGAACCGGGTGGATCGCGACGGAGAGACAGCGGGGTCAGGGAGCACCCAAAGCCGGGGAGAAGAGCACCGAAGCCGGCTTCACACCGGGCTGATCGCCGCTGCGATTCGGGTCTAACTTTAAACCAGCTTAGAACCACTTTTAGCCTGGACCAGAGCTCGGTTTAGTCCTGGTTCAGTCCTGGTTCAGTCCTGGTTCAGTCCTGGATTAGTCCTGGATTAGTCCTGGTTTGGTCCTGTTTATTCAGCAGCGTCACCTCCGGGTCATCTCGGTAACGTTTCATACTTACCCCAGGCCGAGTACAGTCCTGGTTTAAAGACAGATCTAGGTCTAGTTTCTGCCCTGGTCTAGCGCCTGGTTTAGTTCTGGTTTAGTCCTGGTTTCGTCCCGGTTTCGTCCTGGTCCAGAGATGGAGAAGAGGAGGACCGACTGCCCGGCGCTGCCTCCCGGGTGGAAGAAGGAGGAAGTGATCCGCAAATCAGGCCTCAGCGCCGGGAAGAGTGACGTCTACTACTACAGGTACTGGCAGAGTTGGTAGCCTCTCCTCCTCTCAGTGAGGAGGTTGTGGGTTCGACTCCTGATCTCTCTGAGTGAGTGCATGTCGTGAGTACCTAGTTGGGTACATGTTTATGAAGTTATCAGGGCAAAGAGATAACATTTAAACTCCACACAGAATGGCCTAACACCATCTGGGAATACAACCCAAGACCTTCTTGCTGTGAGGCAAGTGTGCTAACCACTCTGCCACAGCTGTTTATTACCCCCCCGTGTTGGTCGATGTGTCAGAGTTGGAGAGGACACAGGAAGTGACACTGGCGTTGCTTTCACTTTGATTCTGAGTCACAATTTGAGGAAATAGTTCAGCATTTACAGGAACATCACACGATCCCATGTAACCCCCACGTGACCCCACATGACCCCACTACAGGCTCATTCAAAATAAAACCAAATTTGTGACTTGTTGTTGACAAAGTTTCAAAGTAACGCTTAGACATTAGTTCAGTCATAGTCCAACACTGGTTTATTTCTGGTTCAGTCCTGGTTCGGTCCTGGTTCGGTCCCGGTTCGGTCCCGGTTCAGACCTGGTTCATTCCTGGTTTAGTCCCGGTTCAGTCCTGGTTCAGTCCCGGTTCTGTCCCGATTTAGTCCCGGTTTTGACCTGGTTCAGTCCTGGTTCAGTCCTGGTTCAGTCCTGGTTCAGTCCTGATTCAGTCCTGGTCTAACTCTGGTCTCTCAGCCCCTCAGGTAAAAAGTTCCGGTCTAAGCCTCAGTTGGTCCGGTTCCTGGGATCGTCTGTAGACCTGTCATGTTTCGACTTCCGGACAGGGAAAATGGCGCCCGGAAAACTCCAAAAGAGCAAACAGAGGACGAGACACGATCCTGGAATCACCAAGGTCTGAACTACTACTACAAATACTACTACAAATACTACTACAAATACTACTACTACTACTATTACTTCTATTATTACTACTATTATTACTACTATTATTACTACTACTGTTCCCACTCTTCCTACTGTTCCTGCTGCCAGTGGAGTGGCTGTGGGACAGATACTGTTCTGTTGCTGCTGTTTGGGCAGATTTGTGGCTCACTGGTGCAGTTCATCTCCTCACAGCTGCTCAGGGCTAAGCCTTGAGAAGAGCGTGCAGAGACTGAGTTTGTGAAATAAAAAGTCTCATTTAAGACCAAAATAATGTTTATTCTGAAACAAGAGCAGATCTTCTGTGTTCTGATAACATCACTCTACATCTGTGACAGGTGTTTCCATCACGAGGGGTGTTAAACATTAAACTAGCCACATGGTGCTTGAGAGATGGAAAGTGAAAGTGAACGAGCGTCCTGAGTAAACACATCTGTATCAGTGTGTGATGAAGAGTAAACACATCTGTATCAGTGTGTGATGAAGAGTCGACACATCTGTATCAGTGTGTGATGAGGAGTCGACACATCTGTATCAGTGTGTGATGAAGAGTCAACACATCTGTATCAGTGTGTGATGAACATGAAGAGTCAAGACATCTGTATCCGTGTGTGATGAAGCGTAACAGGAAGAGCAGTAGCCCTGTGCAGCACATACAGGAGATGTGGAGCCGCTCTCACTACAGTAGCCGTGTCAGAACCATAGACTGTACATATCTCTGGACATAGCTAACCTGCCGCCACCGTGTTCTAAACAGGAAGTGATCATGGACGCACTTCGGCTCCATCAATTCACTCACAACATCAGTTCACTTTGTACAGTGAAACAGTGGCCCCTCCCTCTGTAACTGCTGCTGTCAGACTCTTAAAATGTTCGTATTAACCCGCTCTACATGATCCTGGTGTTTGTATTTCAATATTGTGTCTGTAAATCAAAATATGAACATTAATAATAGACAAATCAGGCGCCTTCTTTCCTTTTCCGAGTCGCTCTCGCTAGTGTTAGCAACAGGTTTAATTGACAGCGTCGCTAAGTGCCTGCTCCCTGCTAAACCAGCGGGCGGGAAGGGGCGTTACCTTCCACATTCCTTGCTCCTGATTGGCTCTCTGGTTGCTATGATACTCATGGTTGGAATTCAAAATATGGAACTCTGCTCCAAATTAGCCACTATCACTGCTAGCTTTGATGAGCTTCATGTGGAGCTGAATGCTGTGGTGACGTCAGACTCACTCTGAACATTTCTCTGAACAGGCTGTGGTCAGAACTGCACAGTGTGTGGTGCAGCTGCACGATGTGGAATCAGCCCTTCTGCTGCTACTGTTACTACTACAAGTACTACTGTTACTGCTACTACGAGTACTACTGTTACTGCTACTACGTGTACTACTGTTATTGCTACTATGAGTACTACTGTTACTGCTACTACGAGTACTACTCTTACTACTACTATGAGTACTACTGTTACTACTACTATAAGTACTACTGTTACCACTACTATCTTACTACTGTTACTACTTCTTATTAACACTAATGTGTACTTTGTCAGAGCGGGAAACCGGACCTGAACACGGCGCTGCCCATCAGACAGACGGCCTCCATCTTTAAACAGCCCGTCACCAAGGTAACAGGTCACCCCGGCAACAAGGTGAAGAGCGACCAACAGAGGGCGACGGAGCAGCCCAGACAGGTGAGGGATCATGGGTAATAGGACTTGGTGAAATGTTTTGCTTATGATCGTTTAGGGCATGTCATTGCCCCGTTTCTCTGTCTGCCCAATCTGTGTCAGTCATGCTAGTCGTTAGCTTGTCTTTATTTTCATGATTTGACTCAGAAACAGTTGTATGTTCTGTCAGTTAAACCTTAGTTCTGCTTCATTTAAGTGAAATAGAGTTTGTAAATAAAGTTTGATGAGGTTTATTTTGACAAAGACTCAGTTCAAATCCCGTCGGGCTGTGACACAAACACATGAAACATTAACCGCAGATCAGAGCCTCCATGTTTGTCTCTCATCTGTTTGCTCTATGGGAGCGTTCACACAGTCCTGATGTAGACTTGGTTTGGTCCTGGTTTAGTCCTGGTTTAGTCCTGGCTTAGTCCTGGTTTAGTCCTGGTTCGGTCCTGGTTTAGACCTGGCTCTCATCTGTTTGCTGGGCTCGCATTCACCATCAGATAGACACATTTAGACAATAATAAAAACAGATAGACTGTTACATGGAGTTTGTCCCTGTGTGTGTTGCCGTAGTGACACATGTTTGTGCAGATGCATCTGAGCATGTGCAGAGCGATGCAAATGGGCTCTGACTC
>JACM01056720.1:0-19381 GCA_000787095.1 Periophthalmodon schlosseri | reverse complement strand
TATTGTTGTTGTTGTTATTGTTATTATATTCACATTCACAATTCATATTCACAATTCATCATATTAACCAAAATGCATGATCTGCCATAGGTTTCGCACTTTAAGCTATCATCTGTCTGTCCCCTCACCTGCACTTGGTTCTGGCTCACCTGTGCTCACTGGTCTTCTTCTGTCAGGCCAAAGCTAACACACTATCAGACAGCAGTAATGTAGATGGCACCTAGTGGTGATATGTGAGAATACAACAGGGACGGGTCAGCCAATCTAATTACAGATGGTAGTTTTAATGCCTAATATGTTTACCAGAGTGGTCTCATAGTTTAGTGAGTTAAGTTGCACCAAAAAGTAAAAAAAAAGGTTGTGAGTCCAATGTTTCTACTTGTGACTGCTGTTTCTCCTTCTCCAACTTTCCCTCTGATAAGGATGCTCTGTTTTTGCTGGATGTTCTGTTTTTTGCTGGAATTCAATTGTTGATTTGCTGGTCTCAACAGGAATGGAGGAATGGAATAAATGAGTTCTGTAAAATTAGAAACTCAAATAATAACTCAAACAAACAAAGAAACATACCAGCCATATTGCTTTCTTAACTTTAAAGAAACAGTATGTAAGATGGGATGGTTTTTAAATTTCATAAGCCTGACCTATTTGTGTCCTCAGATACAAGATAGATTTCCAAATATAATAATAATAATGATGCAGAGGAATGAGAAACAATGTGGATTTCTACATAACTATCACTTAATCACTAAACTCTCTTGTGATTGGACCGTTCCAACTTAGGACAGTTGTTTGTAGCCCTTTATGGTCCAGATCCTGACCCTTCTGCATTCAAACAGAATATTGGACTAGCTGGTCAAGCAATGAGGTAACAGTTCTGATGCTGATGTTACAAAAACTTTGACCCTAATGTCCCATTTATTTATGTTAGAAGATGGTGTTTTGGTTTCTCAAGACAATTATCTAATCAGAAAGCAGAATGAGCCTCACATGAATCTCTCATTTGGGTTGCCCCTGAAATCCAGTTGGTTTAAACCTAAGCTCCTGTTATTATCTCACTTATGCATTGGCTTTAGGCTGTCCCAGAGACTGCAGCACTGGATAAAGTTTTAACACACCCATCGGCCCAAGACCATCAGATTAATTGCGCAGACTTGGCTGTGGATGTGCATCTGTGGAGAGGAGATCTGTGCCTTCACAATACAGCCATAAACAACTTGTTATATAAACCTGACACATATGAAAGGTTTGATGGTTTAATGACAGATAATATCTCTGTCTTCTTTATATCAGTCTTTTTTAAAAAGAAACTGTGCAGAAGTCAAAACTTAACTCATTCTATGCACTCCATGACATTATAGGCACGCAGACTTTTGCACCTGCTGTGTACTCTTAGTTGCATATCAGTTTTGTGGCAGAAATATTATGCGCAGTTTCCCATAGTAAATCACATGCAACATGCCCACACATTGCACATGTGCAGACTGATAAATCTGGACCTAAGAGTGCAGGCTACATACAATTTCTTTAAATGTGCGGTATGTAGCATTTCTGGTGAAGGGGCTGCTACCTGCCTGTAATGTTCCACAGCATGGCATTGTCAAATCTAATGCAATTATTTTTTTATTGTTGTTATTTAAAACATAGAAAGTGCATAGATTGCATTGATCTCAAGGGAAAAATATGCTCTGCACCAGATTTAGCTGCAAGCTATTTTCAATCTGTTTATTTACATAGCACATTTCATAAACAAAAACTGCTTTAACTCCTTAAAGTAGGAAAACTAGTCAAATTAAATAGTTGCAAAGTATCAATAAATAAAAAAGTACATAGATGTGGGGGACAGTGCGTTCCAGAGCTTAGGACCAACCACAGAGAAGGCCTGGTCCCCCCTGGTTTTAAGTCTTATCTTAGGCACCACAAGCTGGAGCTGGCCCTTGGACCTCAGGACCCATGCAGGCATGTAAAGTTATCTATCTCCATGGAGACAAGCAGGTGACACCACCATGCCAACTTACAGGTCAGGTAAGCACTTGTCCACCGACTTGAATGTAGGGGGTTAGAAAGTATGAATGTGGTGAGTGATGGCTGGAGGAGCCGATGGCGCTGATTAGCATCCTTGCTTCTGCCCTATCTCAAGGCAGCTGTGACTGCAATAGAAGTATGAAGTAAATGAATAATGACTTTAGTGTAGCACAAAGCACATTACAAGTGGAAGGTAGTTTTTCATAAATGAGATGAATCTATTAGCCTATGTAGAGAACAAATCTGTAGGATATCTATTGCAAGTGGGAGATATGGCATGTGAATATAAGACATGCTCCATGAAACACGTTGGAGGAATTTCTCAGTCTGCTTTCTTCCCTCTGCTCTGCGTTCTCGGTGTGGAAACACAAACAGAAGACCAGCTGCTGTGCTTGTGTAGGGCTGAGGCATGCAGCCAGATGCTTCAATCCCTCACTAAACTAATGCTGTGATCGCACCGTCACCTGTCACATACATCATGGGCTTGTGCTGTAGGTCGAGGTGAAGAGTACATGCACAACATTAGACCAAAGTAAGTAGGGATGAGCAATTCAAGACGATGCTATACAGTGTAATAGGGCTGGGAATAACAGGGTCCCTCTCCATTTGATACAACACACAAAACATGGCATAACACATAAACATTGGCAATAAATATAAGAAATCAAAATTTTGTTTGGGGCAGCATTGTGGCGGGTGGCAGAGTGGCACAGGGGTGAGCTCTGCAGCCTCACAGCCAAAAGGTCCTGGGCGGTGTAAGAACTTTGTGTCGGGATCTCATGCCTGTGTAGGACTGTCCCAGGCTGAATAAAGAATAAATAAAAACATCACAGATGTATGCAATAGGTGTAACATGCAGGTGACTGGGGTGAGACAGGGACAAACCTGACTGCTAATAAGAGTGTGGGCATGAGAAGTCCAACAGGTCATAGAAAACAGCTCTCTCAGAATACTTGATTCATTATACTCCATTATGGCCCATTTGTTTTTATGAAATGCAAATAGGAAGTTTGGTCATTCCTATTGCAGTGCTTTTGCTATGCTTACGTTGCTTCTACATCAGTAAGTGTGCCAAAGACAGAATCTCCTTTGTAGAAAGTGATTCATTCGTACTAAAACATGTTCACAATGACTGGTCTCCCACGTAATACCTCCCACTGACAGTTGTAGAACTGATTAATCAGCTGCGCTCCATTATGAACATCTTTTCATTTTGTTCATGAATATATCTGAGACGCATGTGTAAATACTGTCATAAACCATCTCCCACCATTAGTATTTAGTGGGTGATGTGCCAACTAGAGAGGCTTATTTGTGCAGGGCAAAATATTGCTTATGGACAGAATTATGTTATAGTTTTTAATTGCTATAAATATGCTTTTATATATGCATCCTCTTCTCCCATGCCAACTAACTCCATGGCCTCTTTGACTACATCCATAAGTCTCCTCAGTACTCAGTCTGGTATAATCCTTGTCATGCTCGTGCCATTGCCAAAACTTCTAACTATATATTAAACAGTATTCATAGTGCATCTTTAGTGATAAGTGGTTAAAGAAGTGGTGGAAGAAGTATTGTAACTTAAGTAAAAGTACAGATACCTGAGCAAAAAAAAAAAACTCAAGTATCACAAGAAAAAATATACTTAAGTAAAAGTATTAAAGTATGCTTTTTAAAATGTAAGAGTAAAAAGTAAAAGTATTTTGTGCATATTTTGAGGTCTTATAAAGCTTCAGATGTAGTGATTTGTGTTGAATTTTGTTCAACACAAATCACTGAAACTGAATTGATAGTTTTGTTTTGTTTGGTTTTTTTTCCCAGCTGTTTTTATTTGTGTATTTTAGTTTTAGTTCAACTTATGAATGTGTTAAAAACAAACCCCTCAGCCTTTTTTAGCAGGCCTCAGACAATAATGAAAAACACTTTTACTTGTCAGTCCTGTTCAAAAATGTTGTGGAGTAGAGTACAGATACCTGCTCTCAAATGTAGCAAAGTAAAAGTAAAAAGTATCCAGTTTAAAATGTAGTTAAGTCAAGTACAGATACCCAAAATTTGTACTTTACTACTTTTACTTTATGTTTCACCACTGGTTAAAGGACCTGTACCTGATTTTAATTTATTCTTGTGAAGATAAATGCTCTTTACATCATGTGTTGTATGGTAAAAGCTGCTAAATAAGAAAAACAAGACTGTAAAATAGAATCTTTTCATTTTAAATGGCATTACATGGGTGATAACTAATACTGACGCTACTGAAAAGGTCACTTCATTTCCTCCAATCAGCCACATAGTTACTAAGAATCATGGGGAATGAACCGCCTGACTGTATTCCAGATGATATTCTGTCATGGCGCATTTTCAAGTGTGACAAATACATATATATATTGGCAGAGATTCAAGAACTATAAGGAAACAACTGCATGACACTATCCCATACAAAGTGGCCGAGGCTAAAAGTTCAAACTAAAATGTTCCTGACTCATGGTTTAAAATCAGGTACAGGCATAGGTACATTTTTACAGTGTTTTTCATAATATTGTTGGCTATGGATGTCTACCTTCATGTCTGTCAATTACCCCGTAACCTTTTCACCAATTTCTCAAACACCCCGATGCCAATTAATATGCCATCTCCAACTAATCTTTGAGTGCTGTTTTGAGAACCTTGTCGCTTTGCCAAGGGGAAAAAGTAACTGAAGAGCACTTAGAACTGGTAATTTATGAGTGACAGATTTAATGCGTGCCATCTTTGCAGAAATAGTTTCAACATTTTAGCATTATTGGCAAAACATCCATCTTCCAAAATAGACACAGAATCGTAACAGTGTTTGTTGCCAATAGTAATTTTCTACACTGCTGAAAAAGGTTGTCTGCGTTTGGCACTTGTTCAATGTATTCTGTAAGCTTTGCAACATTTTATTTGTACCCGTCACTTTAAGGCAATAAATAAAAACGCCAATGGACTCTGATGGATAAAAACTGCAGTGTGTCACACAGTTATGCTCTATGCCATCTTTAAAGCTGGCAAAATGTGCTCTGATCAGATTGACAACCTACTGTACAACTTCAAAGTATCCAACAAAGTCTTCATAGCTGTATTTTGCCACTAAAACAAACATTTTTGTCTCTAAAGGTTGTGAAAAGCACAAACTCATCGGGATTCGTCGTGAATAATTAGGATGCTTGGGATACGTTAGGAAAGGAGTAACTTTGGACAGGAATAACTTTGGACAGCTGCAAACCATTTTTTAAACATAGTTCTGTTTTTCATGAGATAGTAAAAATCAGCTACATCATTTTTAATGCGAGGCCTTTCGTATGCTTATAACCCTTTTCACCCGGAACCATTTAAAAACGTAATTACTGTCAAAGGTCTGGATAACTTTTAGCTCTTCCCATTATGTCCTCTGAGGTTAGTTCATCGTGGTTAATGTTTAATCACTTTTATTCCAGCACCCACAGCATCTAATTAGTCTAAATGTCTTAAGTGAAGCTATATGTGTCCAGGAGATACAAGGAGAGACGAGACAGTCAGTTTAGTTCCTTTCATATCTTGATATTAGGACAGAAGATGTTTTTCACGGCTCCCGGCACTGATCAGCTGTTGCTTCCTCTCTGCTATCTGATGCTACTAAGGGTAATAAAAGGGGCTTAACACTAATCCCTAAACTTTATAGGCAGATCCTCTGAGTTTTGCCCCCTGGGTCTCTGAGTCATGATATCGAGGCTTCGAGTAGGAACGGTTCACAGATGTTCCCTGTCATGAAGAATGAAAAATTACCATCAACACCAGTCCCGAGTCACTACATATCAACTGCATATAGAGTTCATAATAAGAAGAAGCATTCCCATAAGATTTTAGTAGGCGCAGTTGCAGGCAGAATCTATTACGAATCCTGCAAAGTCAAATTACAAAGCTGAGATAAGCTGTTCAGTTGCATGTCTTGTCCAAGTCCTTCTCAGATGTCATAAAGTGATAGCAGCTTTAGTTCACTGCATGTGCTGTGTACAATGTATGTCAATGTGTAAGTGGTTTACACAAAAACAATATCCAGACTACAGGTTTTTACCACCTTGGAGATGTGGGTTTGCTTCCCGGCTTGAATAGTTTGCCGAATGTCTCTACTCTCTCTCTCCCAATTTTACTTTAATAAAGCAGTGATTCTTAACTATAGGGCTGGGGCCCCAAGTAGGGCTGCAAGCACCTCGGTGAGGGCCCCACAATCAGTAGAATACAATGCATTTAATATGAGATTGGGCCCCAAGTTAGTTTGTTCAGAAAAGGTTATGAACCCTGCAACGCAAGCCTTCAGACTAGAAAATATTTAATTAAAAAATCCCTCCCTGAAGAAGCTATTTAGAAGCAATACACAGTTTCTATACATGACTTAGATGAGTTTTCAAAAAGTGGTACTGCTATTTCGAATGCGCTCAATCAGGGTAATAGGCTTTTGCTTTCTGGTCTCATAAAGTGTTTCACTACTAATTGTTACACAAAGACTTTAAAGACTTTTGAAAATGAAAAGACCATTCCTAAGGCTCAGTTGACTAATGTAAGTGGTATTATGACTGAAAAAAGTCTTTAGCTATATATTTGCTTTAGTTAGGCACAGTGTTCTCAGATGTCATTGTGAAACTGTTGGTACATCTTTGGTCAGTAGATCTGGACTATGTGTGCATGTGTTGTAGTGTCCAAAACTCTTCAGTAAATTGAGTGCACCTCTATACACTTAAGCTCTAAATTACGATTAAGTTATTATAGACTCAGAAGTCTGGCCAGAGCTATTGTCACTCTAGCTTAACGTGTTTTATCTCCATAACCGGTTTAGCAACACCTTGTGGTTGTGACTATAAATTACATTAATGAAAACGTCTTTCTTCTGTGATGCTATGTTTTAAAAGACAAATAGGTTTTTTGAGCCTTCTTTTGTGATATTTCCTTTTCTGTTGAATAAATCAAAGCCACTGCCTGTGTCTCTAATGGCGTGAGTGATTCTCTGTGCCACAACCTCCTGGTAATTAGCATTCGGCCTGAAGAGGCTATTAACGAACACAGGCTTGATCATGACTTGAATGGCAATCATGTTTTTGTGTTATCTTCAGGGAATATTTAAAAATGTTCCTTAACACAGTGTGGGGGCATAGTCATGACAGGATCAAAGAGCACTGTCCGCAGCATCACCATTGGAGCCAGTTGCATCAAGGGATTGATTATATGTCAGACAGCAGTAGTTAACAATTTTCCCCTTGAATGAGCTTATTCTCAAAATGTAGAAGGTAGTACAAATTCCCCTTGTATTGTGGTCAGGGGTCTCCTGCAATTTGAGATTACAGGCATACTATATTCAAGCTTTCATTTTTTTGTTAAAGTGTGTCAAGGTTTTAGTCTTTGGTGTGATTCACTACATTAGAATAAGCCATATTAAAAACTAAGACTGTCAAGGATTTAAAATAGCTGGAATTCTGCCACAGTTCTAAGGGATCCTGCAGTTGATGAGCAATGGCTTACCAGCAGTGTTAGATAATGTTTATGCTATGCTAAAACATATGGTAAAAGTGCAAAAATACACATTGGATAAAATAATATAAAGTTTACTGTGCAAGATGCGAACACAGTACATTAAATAGACATAAAACAAACTACTACTAAACCCTGCATATGAACTTTTAATAGTATTGTCTACTGCTCCTAGTTTGGCAATATTAGTGCAAACTACGTATATTTGCAGCTTTCTGGTCAAAAACAGTCAGTGTGTGCTGCCTCCAGTGCCCACAAAGTACTATGTGACATCCCACAGGACTGCCCTGATTACAGCCAGGTCTTTCTGATTGCAAACACTTGGCTGCAGGAGTGGAGTTTGAAGTGTGGATCCCTGTTAGACCAATCACGCTATTCCTTTTACTCCCAGACCCTGCCCCTCCTCCCCCCTCACTCCCCCCTTTTGCCCTCCAGGTACTGCCCAAGTTAGCATCTCTATTTGAAATGAGGTTGTGGGAGGAGTTTAGGTGTTTAGTCCCACTTTAAAATATATACTCGATATTCTAATTTTACCTATCTCCAAAACAATTGAAATGTTATAAATTGTTCGATATATCTGCCAATATGTCTTGCAATAGGAATGTCATTTGTCAAATCGTGATCTTTAATTAATAATGGGTCTCCTGCTGATGCAACCCATGCAGAGCTGAGGAAGATGAGCAGAGAGCATCAGATCCTTCCACGAAATTAGCGAGCAATCTGAAATCAGTTGGTTGCTACAAAGACCATGATAGAAAGAATTGCTTTCTGATAACTGATGCGGACCATTCAATCAACTTAGCAACTCTAATCAGAGTATGTGTCACAAGACCTCATCAGCATTCACTCCAAACATAACCCTTAGGCCTAGAATGTAGCATAGTCTTTGGGTATTTCCAAGTATTTTTCTTACAAGGAAAAGTGTACACATTAGGTAGGTGTTCATGCAGGTGAATAATATGTAAATTAATGTAAATCTGGAAGATGCTTGAAATAATCTGCACCATATGCTGCAGAGTCTGTACATCAGACCTTAAATACCCAATGATTGATAAGTGTTAATAAATTTGTGAAAAATATATGCTTTCAGAAATTATTTGACATAATAGAAACTTGCTTGTCATTCGCAGTGTTTATAAGTATTGAATAGAACATTTAACCTTAAATAGCATCTAAATTCCAAACATGGGTACCAAAAAAAGCCCTGTAGCCCAGGACTGGTAGTTTGCATTTTAATCTAGTCCCAAGTTTAAAGTGAAACAGATTTCTGCTGCATTATGCAAATCTTTTGCTGATCAGGGATTATGGCACATTTATATTCTGCCAGTAGTTACAGCAGGTCTGCAGTGGTCAAAACACAGAGGAAATGGGACTCACAACAACAGGCCAATTGTGTCTCGCTATTGTCTTAAGTGCCAATCTTTCTCCATCAAGCCGTTTTCTGTCATGAATGCTCAGAAATCATTGTCTCAGCTCTGTTCCTCATCGAAACCGCTAAGGTTGCTATCCAGGCTCTTACACTCTTATTAAAAAAGGCCCTACTGAGCAATCTAGTGGAGTCAGGGAACACAGTGAGCATATTTCAGTATGTACTCAAGGAACCCGAGGAACTTCCCAGTCTGTGCTACAGTATACAATAGGCATCTTGGCCTTGCCTCCAAGTGATCACTGTGGAGCCTAGCCTCACATGCTTAAAGATCTACTTGTTCATGAGTTCAGTGGTTGTGCTAATGGTATTGCATCAGGTGGTGTCACAAGATGATCACTACTTAAGCCTCTTTCATCGATGGGATCCGACAGTCTGGAAACAGGCCTGTGATCTGTTAGAAGCCAATCAATGCTTTAATGCACACACTCACACACGCATTTTGGGCTTCCATTCTTCTTAGGGACCATAACCATAGTTATACTTGCTTAACCTTAACCTAAACCCTAACCTCAATTTATTTTAATCCATACTTTACCTTTAAATCATATGTTGATCTGATAATAAAGGATTTATGTCATGGGGACCTGATTTGTGTCTTTGTAAGGGCATTCCCCATGTGAGTATACACATTTACATCCCTACACTGTGATAAATACGTGCCCACTCCCACACACTGTTATATCATTTTTCAATCTTTCTGCAAAGTAGCTAAGTCTTTTTAAAATATATGGATTTGAATATGTATATTTATGCTTTTTTACAGTTTACATTTCACAGATAATTGGTTGTCAAAATTTGAGTGTTTTTTCCCTGACCAATGTTCTTTATTTGGGGGATACATCTTGACACAGACAAGAACTTCTGCTGCCATGGAAACTCAATATAAGTCAACCAAAAAGACAGGCGAGAGAAAAACATGTCATTGTAAAAGTGTTCAAAGAAGCAGGGAGAAAAGTGGGGCTCGTTTAATATTGGATAATGGTGGGGTATTTGATGAATGCAAAAAACTGAACAAAGAGCAAAGGTAATGTCATTCTCTTTATAGTGTAGACATTATTATATGGAACAAGAGCTGATAGATGCACTTCTGTCTTTGCCTGTTGTGACATCAGCCATTCTACAGAGAAAAAAAAAAGTTCCCTGGGCCATGGTGTAATGGTGCTTTTCAGATTCTAGAATGTAATGATGTCCCAGATGGGGGGCAAGAGCCAGCTATACCTACTGACATTGTACTTTGCCATGAAATATCCAAAAGGTAAAATCACAAATGTTGAATATGATTATTTCTATTACTGACTAGACCCACAAATCCACTGTATTACCAAAAAATCTATAGAATGTTGTGATGTTTTCTGGAGCCCAGCAATCGGAACCACAGTTTTGTTGTTTTGAATTCTATCTATCCAATTGTATAAGTCCAGAACTTGCACATGTCCCTATTAAAATCATGAGCACAGCAAGGAATAATATCAGGCGCTGTCACAAGATTGTCACAGCTGTGTTGCAATTAAACCCAAACCAACTATTTTTTTCACCCTAAATGCTCTGCTTACGGATCTACAAATACTGCCTCTGTCTTTGTCCTCATGTAGCATTGCCATTCTCACCAAAAAACGTTGCTTTTTTCTTCTTATTGGCGCTGTGGTTGTCTTTCTCAAATCCCTGGGAGAATGCACTATACTTTTTACTCTCTGAGACACAAGGGCTTTAACTAACTGTTCCCATGCCAACAGAGGTTTGAGGTCTTGGCTGGATGTACAGGGATGCTCTTTTATAAATGTGAATTGTCTCGCTTAGGTGTCCAGTTACTTGCTAGATATTGCCAGAATGCAAAACTGGTCTATGTGGATGGCGAAAATCAATTTAATGTAGTTGAGGTTTGCAAGGCTGATGCTCTGGTTTACATATCCTACCAGAGTTATTGTGTTCTCTCTCTAAGTTAAAATTGTCCTTGCAAATGAGAGGAATGGGTGGATTTGGCAACTATATAATGAAGTTTCAATTAAAGGAAGCATGTGAACAGAATCATCTTTAAACCCTTTGAGGTAGAAAATGTAGTTTAAAAATGACTGAAAGAGTACAGGCATACTTGACCTAAAATATTTCAAAACCTTAAACACAAGATCACTCAATTTGCAAGTTAAAATCTTTTCAGAAATACATAACTTTATATTCAAAGTTAGACAGTTCACATCTGATACTTGACAAGTTTTCTGTTTTACTTTTTTTTTTTTTTATTTAGCTGCTGCTTTTTGAGCCTCCTTGCTCATTGTTTCCATGATTTTTGTGAGGTATTGATGGTTTTCTGCTGCCTCACCGCATACTGAGATACACTGGCAGCACAATGTGAAACGAGGTAACAGGAGTTGAGAATTAATGGCGGAGCTGTGCATGACAAATAAACTCATATTCCAGTGAGCATAGGAACAAAGTCTGCTGGGTTAGGATTTGAATCTGTTGGTTATCAATCACAAAGCCCTTTTCACTTTCCAAGGTGGCATAAACTTCCATAAGTACCATACATAAGTCAGTTTGTATTTCCCTTTAGCAATAGTTTTCGAATAACCTGAAACTCGACCTTGTTGCGATGTTAACCACCCTGCACTTTTATCATTCACAAACTCTGTAGACACCTCATGCAATCTTGATGCAACCTGCTAAACTTTGTATTCTGACAGAGTGAGAAAAGCACGTCCCAATTGTCTTTTGAGGTAGGATTTTATGACTTTTTAAACTGGAACATCCTTCATGCCCAGAATTTCCACTAAAATTTCCAAACTTGAGTTAGAAGATCCACACTAGCACATCTTGTCACACAACAAAACATGTAGCATATGTATTCAGAGAACACCAGAACAAAGTTATATATATGGACAATAATATTTGTTTTGTTGTGTCACTCTTCGGGCAATAATTGCATATACCCAGACGTAACAAGATTGTGTCAACAGATAAGTAGCAGGAAAAGAAAGAACCAATTGACTTCCTGTCAGCTTGTAAAAGTATCTATGTAAACTGCCTGAGCACCTATTGCCAAGTTGCTGCTCTCCACAAAACAGGAAGTTGGAAGGAATCCCAGTGATGCACTACTTGGCAAAGCCTCTCATAATTTTTAGTGCCACTTGAAAACATTTCTGCATTGAAAACTGTATTATAGTGGCTATATGTATATTTCTATGTTTAGTGAGATGAGAGGACCTATTTCTATAATGACATTTGCCCCTATCTATTCAGTTCACTGACTGGTGACTGGTGGTCAGAATGTAACTGGTGTTTATGTATTTTATTACAGCTGCAACATAAGACCATTCTCTTTGCCGCAATTGTTAAGAAGTTTCTCTACCACTTTGTGCTGATTCATGTTTACTTGTTCCAGTTTACATAATTGATTCCACCCTGCTGTGAATCAATAATGCTTGGATCACCTTAAAGCACCTTAAAAGGGAAAACTGTGATGTTGAAAGGTGCTATCTATTTTGTCAATGCTTCTCATGTCACAGAAGTGTTTTAATTCATCTCTAGCTATAGTACCAAACTGTTACTAGACTGTATGAGTGGTTATCTTATTCATCATTTAAGGTGTTCAGTTTTCAGTCATATTCACCTTATTCCGGGAGTTGCCATAGTCACCGCCATCATCATTTGGGTTGTGTTATTTTGTATGGGGCTGGCAATTTTGACAGCAAATAAGTTATATTCGGACTACAGAGCCGTTTTAAAGCCTCCCAGAGCAACCAGAAAGAAAGTGCGGTTTGGAGAGTATAGAGACAAAAGTGGGCGGGGATGAATAAGGTCAATACTGACACATTTAGTTTTTTAATAAACCATTTTTCCATCTAAACCATTTTTTACAAAAATGTATGTAATACTAAACTGTGAAAACACTGTAAATATTTATTTTGCGCAACAGGCTAATATACTCCAAAATCCTGGCTCAAGATCTGGAGAAGGTCAAGATCTGACTCCGACAGTTAGCCTTGCATGGAATTTGAGGGATTGTTCAAATGCACATGCAGATTTCTCTGGTTTAAATGCATCTTTTAGAAATACATGAAAATGAAGTCACACATATTGGTATGCTGTAGCTCCACTATGTAATACAAAGTGGAAAGTTCAAAGCGGTTCTTATAAAAGCGTCCGTGCTTTTCAACTTTTCAAAAGTTAACATTGCTCAGACTCCCTAAGCCCTGTGTGGATCGGAGTGGCATTTGTATTGCATTGCAGAGATGAGAGCCTGCTGGTTTGACGTTGCCTCACCATTTTACCAGGAGCAAAAACACAGAACAAAAGTCCCTGTCAATAGCATTAATCTGTGGTGTGTCACTGCTGATAGGAGTGAGTGAAAGCAGGAGGCGTACATAGACATAAAGATGGTCAGTGCTGTTAGATGGGTGCTTAGATAAAACTAAAGCAACAAAGAAACAGACCTTATTAGGCAAGGGTAGATTTTGTTTGTTGGTGTGCACACTGAATAGAAATGTTAAAATAAAGGAAAATACATGTCATACTATTATGTAAAAAAAACACAAGCAGTCCAGGACAACTTTGCGATGTTTTGGGGATATTTTTCGCTTCAAGGCCAAATACAAGGCGTTTAAAATTAACTTAGCTAAATTATCTCTTGTGCATTTAAAATGGTATGGATTCAGTTTCATTTTGTTAACAGCCTTTTTCACTTGCTGATTGAAGTTGCATTTGGAGTCAAGAGCAACTCTTAGGTATTTGTATTCACTGACTGTTTCAAGTGATTTTCTATTTATCAACACAAGAGGGTTATCTTCGGCAAAAGTAATTTTAGAAAAAACATCAGCTGGGACCTCTGAAGCCACTCTGAAACCTTGTTCATTACATAGACTGTATAAAGAAGTGGACTAAGGGAGTGTGACGTCACCCAGACTGTCCGGCTCCAGTCAAATGAAGCTCATCGAGGTTAGCAGTTATAGGGGCGAATTTCAGCCGAGTTCCATAATTGGAATTCCAACCACAAGTATCATAGCAACCAAAGAGCCAATCTGAAGTGAGGCTGTTGAAGGTAATGCCTCCTTTTATAGCTTGCCATAGCGTGGAAATGTCCTTGGTTGGAGTCCTTTGTGGTAGCTGAGCTGGTCATGATGTAATCGCTTGTTGTGGCTCTGTCCAGCAGTACGTTGAACATTAGCATTAGGCCTCTATCACCAAGCTAACCTAAACAAGCCTTGAGGTAATCCCAGCTGGTTTTCACATGTTGTTGATGTTGAATTCTGTTCATTCATGTATTTTGTCCATCCATCCATTTTCTTTCGCTTATCCGGGGCCCGACAAGGGGGCAGCAGTCTAAGCACGGACTCTCTGACTTCACTCAACCAGACACCTCCTCCAGCTCCTCCGACGGGACCCCAAGGCGTTCCCAGGCCAGCCGAGAGACATAGTCCCTCCGGCGTGTTTTGGGTCTCCCCCGGGGCCTCCTTCCGGTGGGACATGCCTGGAACACCTCTTCAGGGAGGCGTCCTCACCCTGTCTCCAAGGGAACACCCAGCCACCCTGAGGAGGAAACTCATTTCAGCTGCTTGTATCCGCGATGTTGTCCTTTCGGTCAAATCTCATGACCATAGGTGAGGGTAGGAACAGAGATTGTTCTGATGGCTTCATGTTTTTTGTATTTAATAAAACTGAAATATGTTTATATTAGCATCTTCCCCAGTGACAACAGAAAACAGTAATACAATAATAATTTCACAGATTGGGCTTTGAGGGGAGTTTTGAGGCAACTTTGAGTCTAATATTTACTTTTCTTTAAAATTGGGTTGACGTAGTAATAAAATGTTTTCTCTTTTTGGAAAATAAATGACAGAAAAGAATTGGAGAGTGTACTTGGAGGGGAAGGTACATTACTGGTTCATCACAGAGCTGTCATAACATTGCGTTTCCATGTGAATCCACAAAAAGAAAAGTATATGTAACAGACTCAACTTCAGAGGTAGGCAAGCCGCGATTCAAGGATTTGGGTTAGATAAAGGCATATGGATTGCTTGTTAATTAATTGTAATTGTTATAGTTATATCTGAAAATGTCAAAAGGATTTGAAATCCGTGGAGAACACCGGTTGGTCTGGCAAATCCATGTCTCAAAAGTCGGACCTTTCTCATACGGTCTCACTGTTTGTGGTAGCTAATGCAGTGCAGGCTGTCTGTCGTATTATTGAATCACTCAGCAGCAAGTTAATACAGGAAAGCCTGCTTATAGATTTCACAGTTAAGATCCATATGTCTCTGTCGACGCAACAAGAGTAATTAATTGCTGTGTAAAGACAAAATTCATACAGGGCTGTAAGGCTGTCCTGCTCCCCTAATCAATGTACACATATGCAATCTTACTATTTTTACTATGAGTCTCAGAATGCGATTAGATAAGATAATGAATGAGATGCTTTTTATATTATTTTTATTTTTGGCTTTAGAAAGTTTTCACATGTATTAGCATGTGCATAACTGTCTGAGCAAAAGTGCTCTGTGTATGCCCCATGAATGGGTATTGACAGAATAGTTTGGGCTAACTTCTGAGGCCATGATGTCTCGAGAAACTTGACTCCAGGACAAACATTTGTATAGCTCAGCCCATTAAGTTAATCACTTTTGTTTGGTTTTACATCATTTAACAAAGTTTATTTCTTAATGGGTCTGTTTGCAGCCCTTCCACTTCAAGCCTCATGTTTTCTTGCCTCAGCTATACCTTTTTAAACAATCGTGTGTATTTCAGACTATACAGTATCTAATCTTTTTATTAGTCATAATCCAAGCTGCAAAGCACTGTTTCCTGCCACTCCAATAAAAAAAACTTACTTGGGGCAATGGAAGATACAGAAACCATCTAAATGCATTTCCTGCTTTGGCTTACTATGTGTTGTTTCTTTTCTTGCTTTCTTTTTTTTTTTTTTACATAGTACATGTAGAGCTTAATCTAATATTTTGGATGGGCACTGAAGCCGTTTTCCATAGGACTGATGCAGACAAAAAGTCAATCTTATTTATGTAAGCTCAGGTTTTAAATTTTATGTTTTTAACTTAATACAATTTTTATGCAATTTTATTTTAATAAAAACAGTTTATAAGTGTAAGTATAAGATTACAGACATTTTATATATGGTTTCCATGTGTGAACAAGACGGTGCCCAGATGGGAGCTCATAGACGACTTACTGGAAGTCTAAATATAGTGTGTTTTGACTCATAATAAGTAGATCTCCTAGTCTGGATTGGTTTAAGCTAGTTTAAGCGCAATATAGAAAGACAGCGACAGACAAAAAACATAACAAAAAACTGGGTGATGAAATGTCTGGAGTTAATGTTTGAGAAATAGACAAGAATAATTGAAAACTAATTTTTAAAAGTAAGTTAATTATAGCCTATTAAGCAACGATATCTCGGTACGGCATAAAGTTCATGACTAATCGCGTGCAATGACCAACAATAGTCTACTTTGTCATATGTTTTTCTGTGTGTTTTCAGTGTGTGTGTCTTTGCCTCC
This sequence comes from Periophthalmodon schlosseri, assembly GCA_000787095.1. NCBI lineage: Eukaryota > Metazoa > Chordata > Actinopteri > Gobiiformes > Gobiidae > Periophthalmodon > Periophthalmodon schlosseri. The sequence goes on along the minus strand of JACM01056720.1, from coordinate 2,911 downwards.
CCACAAGATAGTCATTGGTTTAATCCCCTAGATCTGCTTATGAACTTATTATTCTAAATTGACTGTGATGGAATTGGAGAGTGAATAGTTATGTTTCCCTCTCTGTGTGTTGTCCTGTGGGTATGGCCTACCTAAGTTGCTTAACTAGGCTCCAAGATTAAGCCACATCATTTGTAAGAGTACAAATATAATTTAGCGTTTACAGTTATGTACTAACAGCCTAGATAAGAGTAAAGGAAATTAGCTCCTTGGGTCTGCAGGGGCGTCTCTTTTGAAAGGTTAATTGTGATTAACATGCCCAATTGCAGCATGAAAGACTGATGCAGGGCTGTTGTTTGCCTTAGAGCCCCAAAACAATTGAATTCCCATTGCCGGAAATAATCCATGCTTCCTCCAATTACTGTCTTCAAAAGTGCATCCTCTACCATAGATTGTAGAAAGAAGAAAGAAAAGCGCACTGGCTTTGTGCTTTTTGCCTTGCAGCTAAGGTTAAATATTGTTCCGCTCTGCATGGTATAACCCTGTAATGGGATTAAGTTCATAGGATTCAGTCTAAAACAAGACACAACAGTCATAGTACAGTTTGACTTTTGTAAGTAGGAATTTATAACAAGGTAGGGACTGAAATCTGTACACAAGGTAACTTAATGGGGACATGCCTCTCTTTTGGGAAATAGTTTAGTTACGTGGTGGCATGGGGCCGAGTGTGATTGAATGAAACACACTATCCTGCAGCAGAGGCCTTTTAATTTCAAAACCTTTGCCCTGTCTATTTTTAACTCCATCTATCCTCATTCAAGTTCTGTCAGGTGCCGCAAGAGCAAGCGGTCTGTCTGATCCCCCTACAGTGTGCAGATCGCTAAGATCGCTAAAGTCTGCTTCAATCATATTCCATTATAGAGCATAACCAGCTCAAATAATGGACTACTAAACGATGAGGAACTCGGAGTCAGGATGCAGTGGATACAACACACAGCCCCGGGTCACGGCGCAGCTTGTATAAAACAGGCTCCACCACTACGCACTGGGCTCACTCAACGAGTTATTTGAACAACATCTGTCAGCATATCCAGGTCTAACAGCACAAAACATCACATATATGGCTCAGAAAGCACTTTAGAGCTTAACCGTTAACATTAAAGGTCCTATATTGTGCTAAATTTACTCTTGTGAGCTTTTAGCCAGAGTAAAATGTTGTTACATCATCAAAAACATACCTGGAGTTGCATTTTCTGTCATTCACACATGTTTGAGTAACCCTTTCTTATTAGTCTGTCTACATCTCCATGCTCTTTCCGCCTTGTGATGTCATGTAGTGGTAGTTTTCAAGTTAAGAGCTACATTTACCTTTTGTTCAGTTGAGATGGGCATTTCCAAGGCTGAAATTATCCAAATGATTCTAGTGAAGGTGTATGAAGTTTAAAAACACAGTGGAGCATTTCCTGTATTACCACATGACATCACAAGGTGGTCTTTTCTGTTTGATAGAAGAATTCAGCCTAAATATGCAGGAATTATGTGTTAAACATGTGTGAATGAAACAAAACACAACTCCAGGTATGTTTGTGATGAGGAAACAACATTATAACATAGATCAGAAAATAGCGTAATATGGGCCCTTTAAATCATAGCACTTATTGCATTATTGTTCGTCTTATTAATCCCTGTTCAGTCACATACGGAATCACAGAGTTGCTCTCTGCTCTCCCTGTTTAGTGGGACACCGCATTTCTTCCACTAATACAATCCACAGTAAACATAACTTTTTAACTCCGTTCCACTGGCAAGTTCTACTTTTCTTTTTAGAGAATAATAAACGAGATAGCGACAGTATGTGCATAAGTTAAGCACCATTACTTTGAATTGTTTTGGGAAGTGCAGAGCACACATGTCGGTGTTGACCAGTCAAACGTCAGAACACACGTGCATAGTTCCTCACGTGTCTAATCACAAGGCCGTTTACTACTGATCCTGGTTCAGTTTTGCTCTCCAACAGAGAAATAAAGTGCACTGGGTTGGTCTGACTCCAGATTAACAGCAAATCACAGCAGAAAGAAATTAAATCATTAAACAAAATTTATCTGGCACTCTGAAATAATTATTAATGTTTTTTTTGTTTGTTTTTTTTGTTTGTTTGTTTGTTTTTTAATTGTACAGGAGTCAAAATTGTTGAGTCAAAAGTGTAAATTTCTTGATTAACTGATAGGCCTACTTCTGAGACAATTTTGGTTCCCACAATTGATGTATTTTATTTATTTATATTTCTGAACAGTTAACATAATAAGCTCAACATTTTTCACATGGGTATTTTTAGTCCATGTAGCCTGTGGACTATTTACTAGTGTTCCTGCCTCTATTTTTGGATAGGACACCCCTCTGTCCTGTCCTTTCAAATTCAGATTCTCCCAAAGATCACTTTTTTTTTTTTGACATGCCTACAGCGTCTACAACTTTCAAAAAGGTTTTATAGGGACTTTTCTGTTTCACAACATTAACATTTTTTTGTTTGTGGCATCATGTTTATCTTGTGTCAGAAATCATCCAATCAACTTGCATAAAGAGCCTTTACTGAAGAACCAGGTCAAAGTGATCACACTAAAGTTATTAATTATATAATTAGGACACGTTTATTTTATTAGACCATGACACGCTAAGGAGATTTCAAATGCTTAGCTCCAAATATACCCCCAGAATACCATCTAACTAGTACTTTTATGTATTTATTGTCTCATATTTAGGAAATTGCATTTGAGAAATTATTTGTATGAGTTGTCCCATATTACAAATTTGAGTGTGCATTTTTCCATTCTATCTTCTATTTCCTGCCTGTTCAGCTCGTGACACATTCATCTCAGTTTATGTATTAAGTTACAAGCAAAGTAGGATATCAGGCATTCTATAGGCTTTGCCT